>LPNX010002501.1:105881-150294 GCA_001517045.1 Pseudotsuga menziesii
CCTGTTCTCATCATTTTCATCGGATGGATTGGATGACTTGTATATTATTGCTTGTGCCTCAGCAATTACAGTTGGACTATCATCAGCAGCATATAGAATCCTCTGTATTGCTGCAGCTATCTGTTCAAAATTACAGGTATCAAAATCTGATATTTGTCACTCCATTAAACTCATGAAGAAAACATTTCTAGACAAAAGGTTGTGTATGGCTGGTAAAATTTATGGTTACAGGTAATTGTTCAACATCTAGATTTTGACAAAGTATTTCAATATCCTTGAGCTTTGCAAAGTAAAAGTCTCTTTCCTTCTCCAAACTGTCTACCGAGAGCTTCAACTCTGTGACCTGCATACCTCAATTAAACAGCAAATAGCATAGAAATAAACAAATATGAGAACTTCATTGATATGAGAGCCTGGACCAAGTTCATGTTGCTCTAGTTCCTTTGGAAAAACTCCTGACAAAAGGATCCTATGATGATTGGACCATGACTGAACCAAGATTCTTTCCAAGGTAAAACAACAGGAAAATATGAATAACAAAAACACATACATCAAGAGACTTTAAATGGAGTAATCTTTTTTACCTGCTCATTGAGAGCCTGAATCTGGGCTGCGTTTGCAGATGCAATGTTGGGCATTGCAGACCCATAAAATGGTGGCTCAGTTGAGGCTGTTTGGAAGGGTACAGACCCATATCCAGGATTTGACCCTATCCTGGAATGTTTAGTAGCTACATTCACAACTGGAACTAGAGGATCATTTCGCCAAGAACTAGCAACTGTGGCAGTTTTAGACCCCAGTGCATTTCCCTTGCTTGAAGGGTTTACTGGAGCTGCTTTCTTGTTAACTTCTTTTCCACCTTTGCAAAACTCCCTTCGTTCCAATGCATTGTAACTAAAAAGGCACAGAATCAAAAACTGATTAACAAATGTATCACTAACATTTAAACAAATATGCCCATTATTGTAGTGCCATAAAATCCAGAAAAAACCAAAAAGTAGGAAAAGAGAACAGAAAAAGAAGATACCTATTCATGATTCCACCATTTACTGAATCACAGTATCTCTTTAACCATTGCATGAACTCTAGATTGTCCAGTGGTCGCCCTTTTACAAGTTTATTGACATCAATGTATGGCATGAAACCTCATATTAGATCCATCTTGACGTCTTATTGAAAGTAATAACCAAACTAATGCCTGCTGTGTATTTTCCCACATTTACAGTAAAAAATGAAACTCTCAACTTTTAATATAGATCTTGCCATCTTCTAACAAAGGTAATACCAGGCCTATATCTAGCTACCGGGCATGTTAGATAAGGCTACATTAACTATAGAATACAATAAATACAAGAATAAAAATTCCAAAAAACCGTGCCATAGGAGCATTTACAATACATAAAGCACAGAAAAAAGTGTCCCTGAAATTGTTACACAACTAAGAAGAAAAAGCAACAAATGCAAAGAAACCCGATAGCACAGCCTAGTGAAGATAAAGATGCATACAAATTTCCAAAATATGCATGCATTTTAACCAAAATCTCGTTGCTTCTTTTATGTTGATCACAATAGTGGCTTGACCCCTTCAAATCTTGAAAAAGAGATTCGAAACAGGAAGTTGGCAAGGTCAATACATACTTAGAGCTCAAAAACTTAAGGTCTTATGGAGAACTAAGGCAGAGATCTATTGTAGTATGAAATCAACAAAGTTGTTTTTGTATCCTTAATTTGTATTTCTTGTAATCCATAAATCAAACCCACCCTTGCATATACAAATCAAGCCCATCTCTAATCTTAACATAAAAAGGCAATGCATCTTGCCATCTTCTTAATGGTTAACAAATCAGAGTCTATGCATATCGCTTCTTTGAAAGTAAAAGGCAAAGCATCTTTTATCCATATAATAGTGTGTTCTTCATATTTACTGTTATCGTGATATGCAGAAAATATAAATGTAGATAGTAGTTTCTCACTCCAAACTGATGGGTTTGTTGGATATGGCCACATAATATCACAGCTAATCAAATTGGTCCAAGATACAAGGGCTTGGGTCTTGGAGCCTTCTCCTTCAATTGGGATGGAATTTCAGCATATCATGGAAGTCCCACTACACTCTTCTTCCACTCTGGCCATGAGGAATGATCGATACCATAAAAAACAATCTTCTTATTAAAATAAAATTGATTATCTATTATGAGGCATGACTTGTTTTGTGTAACGTACCATTGATCATAGTACTGCAGTACTACCATTTTACTATTTAATTTCATTTAAATGTAGTTCCATGTAGCTCATATAGCTCCTGTAGCAGACTGCAGTAATATGGTGAGGAATAGATAATTGCTATGCTCCTGTCACCACATCATCATTTCTGCCAAATGAAGAACCTAGAGAGCAAAGATGAGAACCGGTCTTCCTATTCCAAAGAGTACCTTCCCAGTATAGAAATGCAAGCATTTGTTTTCCAAAAAATGTTAGGTCCATTTCAATCATGCAAACGTTTATTAAATGTGGGTTTCTGTTCAGACCTGTTCTCACCATGTTTCCATCCCAAAGGCATGAGCACTTACAAAATAGCTCAATAACAACATAAGCAAACTTCAATTATCATGGCTTTGGGGCATAAGCTTTCTATCTTCAAGATGTTCCAAAACAATGTAAATTGAGTAGAAGAGTTCGATTGTGATCAGTTGGCTGTATTTCTACTGCCTGCTCATGAGGCCTTCGCACAGATTAGATTGACTATGAATCATTACTCAACATTAAATGTGCAATTCTTCTAAACATTAGGCCATGTGTTAGCTGATTCAATAGGAGTGATATCTTAGCTTGCACATTCTGTAAGTTATTTTTTGTTTACTAAATCCAAATCACTTCAATCAAGACTGATGTAAACATTTTAAAAAAGTTACAAAAACTGCGGACCTGGGCAGGACACCATACATACTAGTTAATACATTGTTCCCTTTCAATGAGGAAATTCAAGCGCAAATTCCAAAAGAAAGATCCCTGATTTAACCTTCACATGCCCATTTACTGAACCATCCAATCCAAGAATTTAAAGTGTCGACTTCTCAAGTAAATGGTGCCCCCCAAGGGTTAATTTTTGCATTTTGTTTACACTCCCAGGATTACCAAGGTCAATGTGTTCTTCTTGCATATTTAAATACATTGAAATATGTCAAGACTCAAATCCCAATAGCAAACATAAAAATGTAGACTACTACAAGGACGCCTTTAAAAACTTTGAGGAATCAGAAATTCAGGGCATAATACAAGCAAGAAAAAGTCTTTTAAGTGAAATTTTGATGATTAGTTAAACACAATAAGTTCAAATTGAGGGGAATTTCTTATCAATCTACAGCTAGCTTTTGCAGTCAGAAATAAAGGATCGTCATCGTGGAAATTATCAAATTATTCTTGAAGATCCAACAAGTCTCCAACAAAATTCTAAAAACATTCTAATGCATCAAAAAACTTCTAAACCACATCATTACTTCAGTTTACACTGCCTAATTATTATTATTCCCTGAATTATCTTAAGTTGAAGATAAATGCAGTAGGCAAAATAAGCTCAAAGAGAGAAAAGATGAAATGGAGGAAACAACTGATAACGATTACATCAGTACTTTTGATAGACTTGAAAGCCTCGGTTATGATAACCCTATTAGAGTAATTACTACATGAATACTATTAACCCACAAAATGATTCAAGGGAATATCCTAGAATGATTACTTCACAATCACAAGAAAGTAAAGATGTTTTATGGACTATGTCACATAATCACAATATAGAGACAGAATAAATATAAACCAGAGAATATACACCAGCAAGAGCTAAATTGCAAAATAAGCATATTTAGACATCATGTTTGGTCCATATTTGACTATTTACAATAATATTTGATAATGGCTACTAGATTGATTGCCAATATACTTCACAGCAAACATAATAAGAATCGTAATACACTGCCTACAAGAAGAACAATGTAAAAGTAGATTGTGATCAGTAGGATATTTGTGACCTCAAAACAATCGGATGTGACCGATTATTAAAATGTGATTGATCTTTCTACCTTTCAGTTTATGTGTAGAGCTTCTCTAGTGGAGAGTTATAAGCTTAATCTCCCAATGGATTTGATCTCTCTTAAAATAAGGGAAAGTCATCCATATTAAGAAACTTGAAAGATGATGGCTTCTTTGAACTTGTATTCCCAAATATTGGGTATATGCTGCCCTTCAATTCATGGAAAAGGTTGAGATTATCCACTAGTTTATGGAAAACATCACATCCTGCACACTGCACACAAAAGAAAAGTCGCAGAAATCTTAAAAGGCTATTTTCACCAATGGTTTAAATTTTGACCGATTTCCAAAAATCAGATGTACTAACAAGAATTAATCTTCATACGAGCGATAAATATATACTCAATAGAATTTATTGCAAATCTTATAACTAAATACGAGAAATTTCAATATTAATGGCAAGTTCTATATGGTAGGAAAACAAGGTATTCCCTTCTACAAATAATATTTTTTTCTTACATCTTATCACGTGAACAACTATCGGAAATCATTTTATGCTCAATAGACTTTTTAGAAATTAATCAAGCATCTCCCTTTCAATTGATAGAAAGTGCTTCAAATGAAATCCATTTCTAAATGTGCTAGTTAAAAATAGAAATAATCAGATGTCATCTATATGTACAAGAGAGTAACCATTACAAAACATGTTGTCAAGAATTGGAAAAGTCCGAACCTGCACAAAAACAGTTCCATCAATGTAGGCATGTGGACTGATTGCACACGTTGTACGTTGCCCACAAACCCCACAAGTGAATGCAACTCTCATTCGTCGACGAGGGGATTTGGTAAACAGAGACCAGGGATAAACAGACTTCTCAGACATTTGAGTGTTTTCATTAGGATCTGCAGATATAGCAGGACCTTCCATTCCAGATCCCATGGTCCATCCTCTGCCTCCAGCAGCCTTTAGCACCAACCCCATGGCTATCTCCTACAAACAGAAAAATAAAACCTTGAATTTCTTTTGACCATTAGTCCAGTCCTCCAACTAGGCATGCTCTAGAAAGGAATTATGTGTAGTATTTGCACCAGCCACTAAACATTTGTGGATTGAGATTGTATCTTGAAACATAATGTAAACTGAAACAAAGGGCAACAAAATCAGGGCCTTTTGTAAGACACAATTCATCCACTGAAATAATCCATAAAGGCTTTAAACCAGAGGCTTCTGTGAGATGGCAACTTGACTTAACCAGATGCCCTAGACATTTAAGGCATGATTATATTGCAACCCCTAAAGACTGTGATAAGATCAAAAAGGAGAAAAATACATTGAAATGAAAGAAAATATCCACGAATATTGAAAAAAGTACCCAACAAAAACATAAATAACCAGAATTGGTATAGTTAGGATACAAAAGCAAGGAGACAACAAATGGCCCATGAAAATAATAAAACAGAAAAGAGAATGAAGCAATTGCCAAATAGAGGACTACATAACAAATACATGGAAAGGTAAACAAAAACAATCATTTTCTGAGAAAAATACTTTTGAGAGGGGCTGTAAGGATGTAGAATTTTTGCCATGGAATTTTATCAGGGGAAAACTGCTTATCTTCTGGGCTTCCTCGGTGTTCCTTTCCTCATCTATAATATATAACAGATCCACATTTCAGCAACAACATTAGAGGTGAATAAAATAGGCATGAAAATATATGATTTATACAAATCCATTATCCTCGAAGAAAATTTGTGGAAAACATATTCTATGAACATATGATCTTTTTGGGAGGGGCCTGGGGACATAGGGTTTACGGCATGTAATTCTCCCGCAAATCATAAGCCAATATCACAGAACAAAAATTAGCACAATGTTTAAACAAATCTAACTGGAAACCAAAAAAATAGTTACCCTCTACAAGACTCAATAAAACCCTAAAAATGCAGATTTGAACAGGGTTGAGCATCATTGTTCTGTAAACCAAGTACTCTAAACTCACCTACTTATCCACAGCCACACTACTACAAATTATGATCAACAAATACCAGCCTTATAATCTCATATAAAGACCACTCAGAACACAGAAATTGCATTCCATCCATTATGCCTCAGAAGTGTCCACATGCCCGAGCAGGTCAGAAGTTCCACCAAATTAGACTGATTGAGCTATGGATGTCCCTTAGGCTAGTAGATTCAGCAAGTGATTAGGCCGTTGATTCTGCTATTGAAGCAGTGTTTTGAGGAAGGGCCCTCAGTTTATGCATGTACCGGCGGAACGGAGGAACCCACCCACCAAATGAATTTTTCTCGCCAAGATTCAAATGGGAGCGCCTCACCATGGCCTACCACTCAAACAGGAAGCATAGTCTTCCCCAACAACGTAGTCCACCGCTTGAACAGACCCACCACTCAGAACACAGAAATTGCAAAGTAAAAGAACAAAAGAAATGATGGAGGCGGTTGGGGTGGAACCCGTGACCGTTGAGCGGCAACAAAGATAGTGCGAGGAAGCCCCACGCAGCAGCAAAGACAGTGCGAAGAAGCCCCACGCAGACAAAATCATGAACAAAACTACAAGCAAAAACCAAATAAGCAATCATTCTGACATGTACATGTATATACCTGTGGCCAATCGGTGGAATCATGCAGATTTGAACAGGGCTGAGCATCATTGTTCTGTAAACCAAGTACTCTAAACTCACCTACTTCTCCACAGCCACAAACTCACCTACTTCTCCACAGCCACACTACTGCAAATTATGATAAACAAATACCAGCCTTATAATCTCATATAAATACCACTCAAAACAAAGAAATTGCAGAGGAAAAGAACAAAAGAAATGATGGAGGCGGTTGGGGTGGAACTCGTGACTGTAGCAGCAGCAAAGATAGTGTGAGAGCAAACGCTATGCACCAGAGAAACTCAGCAGGGTGATTGCCAGGCCTTCTCCTCAGATGATAATGGCGTTCGGCTCTGGACCCACTCATGAAAACGATCAGCAGGAGCATGACATGGGATTCCACGGGATTCATGGAGATTCGATGGCCATGCCCATTATGAAGAAGAGGTTCAGAACCAAGTTCACGCAGGAGCAGAAGGACAAAATGTGCATTTTTGCAGAGAAGGGCGCGGGCAGAAATTTGGAATAAAATAACCCTAAATATATTGGATATTTATATACTTTAAAAAAAACCCTTATTACCCCTAATATACCACCAATATATTAACTTTAAATTTTTTTATTTTTAACCACCCCAATATGAATGGACGTGATATCATATTGGTCCCTAGGTGACGCCCTCGTGTTGTAGAAGCAATGTTATATATTTGGTCTAGATATCCACCTTGTCCTTCACTATTTACCTGCTCAACATACCTCTAGCCTTCTAAAGGATCAAGCTATGCAACCGCCCTTAGTTCTTCATCTTCAAATGTGAGTATCGTTTTCTTGAAATTGATGATATTTTAGTTATCAATGGCCCAATCAATCCCTAAAAGCTCAGGAAATGGATTCATATCATTAACAATGTTGATCACTTCAAATTCAACATAAGTGTGAATTCCTTCTACCTTAGTAAGAACTTGAGTTAGTTGATCGATAGGTAAAACCTTCAATTGATTTGTTAGTTTGAGTTGTATAGGAGACCATTCTAGTCTCAGTTTCCCCATACTTCCCCAAGTTTGTCTCGTAAGAATCTTTACATCAGACCCCAAGTCTAGGATAATGTAATCCATGTCATAATCTCCTATCTGGGTGGTCATTATTAGTTAACGACTAGTCTTCAATCTTTTCTCGATTAACCATCTTTTCTTGTTCTGCATATTCTTGAGATTCTTCTATCAGAGTTGTAAATTCTGACAACATATTTATCTTGGATTAGTTCTAAACAAATTTTAAAGAAATCTTTTAATTTACTAACCTTTCTCGTTGGTGTCTTTCTAAATAGCTAATCAAATCCCTTAGGTAGCTCTAGAATTTGTCCTTCAGATGGTATAGTTGTAGAGTTTGAAGCTTGATTTCGGTCAACGAATTATTTTCATGTGTCATGGAATAGTTATTTTTATTTTTGGATGTCGAATGGTACTGTCTTTTCTGATGTTAGTTGCATTAGCGGTTTTCCATGCGGTGCTTCTTGATCGGCTCCAGTCGCAACGCCTCCTCTAGTCCCGATAACAATACTTGGCTCCCTTGGTACATAGATCTTTTGTATGTTCGGATTGGGATTTTGAGGTGGAATTTGAATTTCCACATTCTCGACCTGTCATTTTGCAATCAACTGAGGAAATTCCTTGACGATATGATCAAAATACTTAAAATATGAACATGTTGTAGTAAGATATGTTCAATACCTGGAAAATTGTCCAAGTTTCCCACAATTATAACATATCACTTGGCCTCTTCTGTGACCAAATCCTCCTCCTCGTCCTTGACCTCTTAAAATTACACGCCCCTTGGGTTGAGGGTATTGTGCTTGAGGGTAGTGAGGCTAAGCATATTGATTCTGCGGATATTAAGCATGAGCTCGCTCAGCTTGCATCCATTCATCATTCTTTATCTGGTACGTGTCGACTATTTTCTCTTGCGGTAGTTGATATGCTCTACAATATTTCTCATTGTGACCCACCCACCGACAAAATTTATAGTATAGACTAGATGACGCACTTATGAGTTTATGTAAGTATAAGTATTCTTCTGACCAATGTCCTCTAGTCTGACATAATCCACACCAAGGTATCTTTTGTGTATTCATCGATTTGGTGCTCCCGATGCGACATGATTCACAAGCACTGGTTAGTTATTTGTATGATGTCTTTCTATTCTACATCTGGTACACCATAGTTTTTTTTGTATTTCCTTTCCTCTATTAATATCCTAAATTTGTAGTGTAAGGTTGGACAGTTGCAATTGGATTTGCATCATTCCTGCACTAGTTTCTCCAACCAGTGACGCTTCTAATTTCATAGGCAGTTCCAGAGCCTCGCTCTATGATACGATCTTCCGCTGCATTAATGGACACATATATGTGGCAACATTGTCTCAATAAATCATTCTTTGTGTTGGACGTCCAACATTTGAAAACTTACTTTGCCCATCAAGGTATTAAATCTGGTCAAAGTCCCAAACAAAATCCATAGGTAATTGTTTAATTTCTTTCAACTCTGTAATACATTCCGGCTCAGATTTTGATTTCTTAAACTCATCTATCAATCATGTTCGTATTTGATGCAATTTATTTTGAGCAATTTATGTAGGATATATAGAAAATTTCATGTACCATTCGAGTGCACGACCTCTGAGGTTCATGATCATCTGAGCCTTCTTTATTGCTTTGTCTTGGACCTGTCGCATGGTCCATATGGATTCAAATAGAAACCATTGTTTCTTAGGGTATTCTAACCCATTTCCATTAAATTTTGGAAACTTTATATCATTCCCAACCATTACGTTTACTCTTGGTACTGTTGAATTAAAAATTCTGCCAGTGGGAGTTCCCTGACTGCTAGTTCCACTATTACTATTAGTCGGATTAGCAAAACCAGTAGGTGATGTGTTTCTCGATATTACCTTGGGTAATGTGCGAGGTCACAGGTATGTCGTAATATTGACTTCGATCTGGTGCTTATTCTTCTTTGGCTTCCTTAGTTATCAATTGGTACTCCTCTTCTTCATCGCAAGATCCCCCGTTAAGGTGCGACACAAGTTCATAATCCTGTCCTCCGGTCGCACTGCAAATTCATCCTCTTGCCGCAATCCTTCTTCTCTTCCCTCACCAAAATATTTTTCCACTCCTCGGGCATACACTCTCCCCAAGAATGAGGGGGGGTTTAGGCTTGATTGAAGTGGTAGCACCTGCCAATATTTTGGTTTCTAAGTTGGTGGTATGGTTTCTTGAGGGTCCAATGCATTAGCAGGGTTCCCTTAAGCACTAGATTATGTCACAACACAATTTAGGAAAGGTGCATGGTGGTTTTTCTTGTGTGACATTATCTCTACACCCTCTTTGTTTTAGGTTGGGAGCTCTATTCTTAGGAGCATTTGGGTGGCTTGGAAATTGGTGCTTGGATTAGTTCATTGGAGGTGGGAAGGCTACTCAGTCGTGTAGGACATTACCACGACATTACCTCTTATATGATTTGGAGTTAGCAAGATTAGAAAGTTTCTATTGCAAAGGTGCCATGGTTTTATGCACGTCGACTGAGTCAAAAGGGTCTATTCCATTAGCAAGACCTTTGGGACTATGAAACTTCCTCATGGAAGGAGTGGACATCACCTGCTCAGGAAGTCGGGTTGTTGGCTTCAAATCGCCCCTTGAACATGAAGTTGTAGTCCTTCCTTCCATTGTCTTATTTGTTTAAGATGAACATTGGGATGCATGGGTCCTTATGGAGGGATTGGTTATTGATCTTTGGTGCACTGTTGTTACAGTATAATTCCAACATTATGTATCCATTTTTTCACTAGTACAGGCATCCCCTCTCACCAATACTTAATGCGAGAAGGGTGTCATCATATCAAAGGCTGGATGAATTCATAATTTGCATGGTGTTTAGTTAATATGACTTTGCATGGTATTAAGTTAATGTGACTTCCATATTAGTTTTAGGCTCCTATCCAAAACCAAGTTAGCTAAACATGGTTTGTGCCCATGATGTCAAAGACCAAAAATGGTCCACCACATTTTTTTTGAAAGTTAAAGAAAACAAACTATTTCTCTAAAACCACACTATTTTCTCTCATCTCTGCCATGAATATCGACCATACTATTTTCTCTTATATGTTACATGAATATCGACGTCTTTTTCTTTCATAGTTAATAATAAGTCAAAGAAAGCACGCTGGAAAGATAGGGTTTGACACTATTTTCTCTTATATGTTACATGAATATCGACGTTTTCTTTCATAGTTAATAATAACAAGTCAAAGAAAGCACGCTGGAAAGATAGGGTTTGATTGCAACTTGCAAATGCATCGTTGGTCTTGTGGGGTCTCGACGCTGTCTTCCGCTCCAAAACGCATGAACCATATTGAACGTAATGAATGTTATCCAATAAGGGTTGGTACCGTGTGAGCGAAGATAACTCCAAATCGGGAGAGTGACAAGGCTATCATATCAAGTCCATGTGGGACTAATAGTTGAATTATGGGACTCTGCACGGGTCTCGACGCTGTCTTCCGCTCCAAAACGCATACACCATATTGAACGTAATGAATGTTATCCAATAAGGGTTTGTACCGTGTGAGCGAAGATAACTCCAAATCGGGAGAGTGACAAGGCTAGGAGGTAAAAAATATTTTTATGCAGCAGTGTACTAAATGATGTGGTAGCTAAGATCCAACAACTCACATTACAGCCGCCACAGCATTTATTACTATGCTGTATGTTGAATATTAGTCTATCATATCAGTGCATGTGGGACTAATAGTTGAATTATGGGGCTCTGCACATAGACTCGTCTCAATTATCTAGATGAAGGTTGTACGTGGCTACTATCAGTCTCATCTATCCCAAATCCATTATTCACCAACCACAGGCCCCCATCGCCCCGATGCCCACTATAAATCTGGGTCTTTCCAACGAATAATCCACTCCCATCGTCTTCTTCCGGATTCCTGTGATCAGCTATAATGGAAACCAAGCACTTAGCATACGTGATGTTTGTGTTGGTATGTCTGGTTTTAGCCATCGCCCAGCCTTCTGAAGGCAGCTATTTCACTGCGTGGGCAGGGCCTGGGTGTAACAACCATGCTGCTCGATATGGCAACTGTGGGTGTTCTAATATCGGTGGCAATGTTCATGGAGGATACGAGTTCATCTACTCTCCTGGCCAGCCCGGTGCGGCTTACAACACGGCCAACTGCAAAGGGGCGGCCCAAACCCGTTTCGGTAGCAGTGTTAATCAAGCTTGCAGCGCTTTCGGTTGGAAGAGTTTCTTCATCCAGTGCTGAGCGGTGGTTTTGGTTGGAACAGTTTCTTTATCCAGTGCTGTGCTGTGCTGTGCTGTGTTCACTTTATATCATTACTATAGTAGCACGTATAAGTAGTTGGCATTGTCCCGAATAAAGCTTGAGAGTGTCCATTCTCGGTGTGTATGATATCTATCTATCTCAAGGATAGTAGATATAATGTGTTTCTATATTTGCTATGCATAACTTTATTTAGTATGTTCTCTGTGTACTGAATTTGCAATTTAGTATTGTTACTATATCAACGATCTGTTTAGATCTCAAATCTTAAAAGGAGAGTAGATATAATGTGTTTTTATATTGCGGATAGTAGATATAATGTGTTTTTATATTGTTTTATTTAGAATTTAAGATAGAATATGCATAATTTTATTTAGAATTTAAGATAAAATATTAAAGTATTCTAAATTATAAGAAAATGAGAAAATTATATTATTTACTTTGTTTCCCAATTAGATAAACATTTATAAAAGAAGTATAAATTATGATAACTATAACACATACATAATAGATAGTTGATGTCCAATAGACAACCACTTTAACTACAACTCAAACATAGCTTATAAATGTTCATATTATATTCAACTATTAAATACAAATAATAAGATGTTAAAACACTATCTTTTATGTTCATATATAGTTGAATATGGATTAATATTACTATCTTCTATGTTCATATATAATTGAATATGGATTAATATTACTATATTTATTATATTAGTAATAAAATAGTTCTGTGAACGTCGTAGGTATCAATCACTTCACCATATTGAAATTTTATTTACATTTGGAATATAACTAAACAACGTTTATGTATAGGATTAGGATTGGTGGCTAGGGTGTTTGGTTATGGTTGTTTTATTTGAGTTTTATGATGAAACAAGTATATTGTTGATATTGATTTTATGGAGTAAAAAAGAATATAAAACATAATTGATAGCTAACTCATAATTGATGAATGTATAAATGAGAGTTCATAGTAAATATTTAAAAAAATACAAATTAAAAATATGATAATTGATAAATAAATAACATAAAGAATATTAGTAATAACATGTAGCTATACATAAAACCAATTTAACTAAAAAAAATATGAAGAAATAACATATTCATGTTCACGAATTGAAAAATGTATTATTTCTATTTAGACTAAAGCTTCCACTGCCTACCCACTATTTCCAATCTAGTGTTTACAATTGTTTCATTAATTATGCCATATTTGACCTATTAAAAAAAATTGGCACGTCGCCCTTTTTTCTCCCACCCGCTTTCCACAAAACCGCTTCCTCTCACCAGTTGTTGTCGTTGTCTTCGCCTGGCCTGATGTCAATGTCAAATCATGCCTGTTGTTGTCGTCGTCTTTGTCTTCGCGTGGCCTGATGTCAATGTCAAATCATGCCTGCAGCGCAACGTTGTTGTGTTGTGGAGCATGCATTATGGAAAATTTTAAAATTTAGCGCCCTCACCAATATCCTTATCGCGATGGGACATCCCTGATCCTTCCCGAGCAGGCCTGGAATTTGACGTTCTACAGAACGTTTTTTTTAATTTTTACATGTATTTGACATGTAAAGTTTTTATAAATACGTAAACATTGACAGGTAAAAAACGTCAATTTGATGTTTATGAATTTAGATCATCCGTCAAAATTTTTAATACCTATGTTAACTACTAAAACTTAGCTAACAATCATTGGTCATTGTGCTAGGTCAACTCTTGGGATGTTTTTAATTTTAATCCAGAAACACATAAATACTAGACTTCTCTATTTCCTTATATGTGTAAATTTTAAAATTTACTTAATTAGTAAATTTCTATATCAATATTTTATTCATAATAATATATAATATAAAGAATATTTTATTCACACTTATATATAATATTAAAAATAAATTGACACTCAACAAAATTGGTTAAACCGTCAAATGATGGGCACTAAAAACTTGAAACCGTCATTAAAAATTTATTGACAGGCACAAGAAAATTGAATTTCCAGGCCTGCTCCCGAGTCCCGAATTTATTCAAAACAATTTTGGAGGGAGCACCACATTCAGAATCTTCTACGATGTGCATCTCCCAGAGTTTTGGTTCTACTGCTAAAACACAATCTCTAACATTTTTCCATTCTTCCACAAGTTTTCCCTGAACCAAAATTATTGTATTTCCTAAAAGCCTCATCCGATTAAGCAATATACGACCACTTCGTCCACGAAGCAAGATCTAAAAACCATAGCAGATGGATATATGGTGAGATTCCAGGTTGGCGGGAGTATTTTGATTTTTGGGCAGGTGGAGGATCGTAGAGGATGGATAGAATAATTTTGATTACCCCGGAACAATGCTTTAGCTGGGATTATTTGCTTTTATTTAGACATTGATGCTTATATACGTTGCTACAGAATTCTGCTTTCTTTTAATTAAAAGATGTTGTTGCAGGTTGTTGCTTTTCTTTTGGCTAATCGATTCTAGTTTATTTTTTTGTCTTGATTGCTCCTAGATCGTTACACACTCGTCTTCCCACCACTTTCACCGTCCCCATCGTGAAACAGCTCACCCGTCCATGCACAGAATTAGTGTATACTTCAATCCTCAATAACTATGAATTTTGTAAATCCTCTGTTTTTCATGGTTGCTTCTGTTGCAAATCCACAAGATATCGTGACTTATGTTAGCTGGATTCATCGATAGTGCATTTACACCATTAATGTCGGTAGTATTCTCGGATAAGTGCCCATATTCCTTGCATATAAATAGGTACGCGCGAAGTTAATTTAGGGTTTTTTTTCGTTTTTGCAATTTGTTTTCTGGGAAACTACAAAACCAACGATGGACTAACAACAGCATATGGACAAATTTCGAGTGGAGAATGACTATGTAGATGGGCAATGGATAGGAAGAGAATTTTACTACAGGAAACTAAAAGGAAAAAAGGCAACAGACAAATGAAGAGATGCAACAGAACAATCATCTAAGAGAAGGATGTGGTTAAAAAGGGGGATTTAAGCAAGCTTTTCAATTTTGTTTCAACTAGGACGATCATTCTTTCTAAGGAAATCGTCAAGAAGGTTGAAGAAATTAACTAGGAGAAGGATAGGCCAAAAACAAGCCTTGGCACATTTCAGGGATGGGGTTTGGGTTAGGATTAGGGTTTAAGGGAAATGAGAAAAATTATGAGCTCAAGAACAAGGAGACAACTTTATTCCTTCTGTGTTTGGGGAAAAGATTGAGGGTGTGGAGAGGAGAGAAAAGGAAAGGGACATGGTTATGGCCTCTCCAGGTAACTCCATTGCAATTGCCAGAACTGGTGTAGGGAACAACGAGATAAATGATATCAGGGATTTTGTGATGCTGACCAACTCCATAGGTTTTCTTATCTAAAGTAAGATGAAGGAATACAGCACAGCTGAAGAACTTTTAGCTTAAAAAGAGGAATAGGGAGTTGAGTTCGTGCATAAAGTGCTTGATATGAGATGCCCTTAAGTGAGGGTGCTGACAATGAATGTAGAGCAGAAGGACTTAAAGGATCAGACACCCATGCCAAAGCTGCAACACAATGTAAAGTTGATCGTTGATATGGCAGAGGAAGACATTCATAAGTTTGATCGAAATTTAAGGCATGAAAGGAATTTGTGGAAATATATCAGAAAGAAAAGGAACAACATTAGAAAGCGGCTAAACGACATAAGCAATGGCTAGAGAATATAGAGATTATAATGAAGGCATTGGATAGATTTTGACAGAGTATTGAGTATTGCTGCAGGTTTTCTTGACAGTGGAATCTCTTCGGACATTTTTGAGAATTTGCAAATCCAAATATTGGGAGGATTACAAGCTTTGTAATTTGTCCTAAAATGGATCTACGTTTGCTTTTCCCTTGCTACGAAACATTCTTCAATGCTGGGAACGGCTTCAGCTTCCTTTTCATGGTGTACAGATTATGTCTATGTGGCAGAAGCTTCTTCGAGTTGATGAACCCCGTGATTATATAGTATATTTCCAAAAGCAGAGCTTAGTGCTTTGACTCCTTACACTCAAATGTTCTCAAAGGTTGTCCTTCCAGCACTGAGAATAACTGCTATAAATTCCTGGGAGCCAAGGGATCCTAATACTATGTTATGCTTTCTCGAGAATTGGGAGAGATTGCTACCATACTCCATACCGTTCTTGAACAGATGGTGATGCCTAAATTAACAACAACAATAGATTCTTGGGGTCCTCATCGAGAAAGTGTCTCGATTCATGCATGGTTTCACCCTTAGCTTCGATTGTTGGGACAACAAATGACCCTAGCTATCACCCAATTTGTTATAATTTGGAAAGTGTACTTAATGCTTGGTATGCAAGTGATGCATCTAAATATGCAATTCTTTTTTTTGGAAAACTGTTTTTTATCCTAATAGTTAGGAACATTTGGTTATCTGCTTTATTCACTACAACAAATCTTAGAATTAGCGTCTTTTTAGTGTATTTTTTTTACATTGAGTTGTCAAACTAGACACTAAATAGGACGTATCATGGACAAAACTTAAAGCATCTCAAAAAACACCTTTTTTTGCTTCATAGATAGCATCTGATTTGACATCCAAAATATCATCTATTTTTTTGCTTCCAGAATAGCATCCAACTTTGCTTCCTAAACAACATCGAGGTTTGCTTCCTCAATGACGTCCTATTTTGCTTCTTAGCAAGTGTCTGCTTTTGCTTCTTAAATGATGTCTATGTTAGCACCATATTTGCATCCTTAATAGCACCATGTTAGTATCCAAAGTAGCATCCAATACCGCACATGTTTTTGCTACCACTTTAGCATCCCATTTTGCACCATGTTTTACTTCCAAATATGTGCCAATTTTCGCTTCCAAATTTGCACCAATTTTTGCTTCCTTTTTTTGCTACAAAAACGATGCCAAATATTTCTTCTATTGTTGCGCTATATTTTGCTTCCTGTGTAATGCCATGTTTTGCATCCAAAGTAACGTCTTATTTTGCGACCATATCAACGCCATGTTTGGCTTCATCATTAGCGCCACGTTCTATATCTTTTTTAATGCCTAGTTTCACGTCTTATTTTGCTACCATATCAAGGCCATGTTTGGCTTCATCATTAGCGCCATGTGTTGCATCCTCTTTAATGCCTAGTTTCGCATCTCTTATTTTTTGGTCACTAATTTAGTCATTTTTAGTCATTTTATATACGAATTTTGGTCATTTTGTTTGGTCACTTATCTCTTTTTTTTTGTTAATAATTTAGTTGTTTTTAACTGATATTATAATATCATTAGGGCATGGAGGAATTGAACCACTAACCTCCTATTTGTAAGGCAAACGCTCTTCCATTGAGCTAGCATCCTTTAAAAATTCGGGAACCTAACTTACATAGTCCTCTATAATGGTAAAAATGATCAATACATAGCTTTGAGTGTCTAATGGTGGGAAAGGATGATAGATTGTATAAGTTCACAATATATGATCAAGCAGGTTATGAAATCCATAAACATTTTCTAGGAATTTTAACAAAACTCAAGAAATTGGCTTAATGGGATTGCAAAAATTACTATTCCTTAGTGCAAATGAACAACAAAATTTAAATACTGATACAAATAGTCATCCCTTTATACCCAGTCTTAAAATGATAAAGGCACTTGCAGCAAAATTTAGTATAGATTTACAACAACATACACTACTAGCAATGTTCATAAAGAATATTATCATACATGTAAAGGAAAATAACACACACATTAAAAGATATGGCTGTCAAAAAAAGGTCAGTATTCACTGTGATCTATTTAAGAGCAACAAATTACATTAGATTTATAAAGTAGTATCTTCAAACAATGCACTTAATAGAATATAGTCTTTTAGCATACTAATCCAAGAACAAAAATGAAAATTGAATAAACTAGGCAATTAGTTAAATATGATATAAAGGTCTTTCTACCAACTTGGAGACCTAAAGAAATGCAAGATATGCAATTTATATCATACCGCAAAGATCAAGAAAAACATATTGTTAGCATAGGAAATTAAATGAACTCGACACTAGAGACCTATTTTCACTTAGTCATTACAAGGAAAATGTTGCCCCCTTTCTAATAAGGCATTTCAACAAATGGTTTAATCTCTCCTTAAATGCACTCTCAAAAAAGTATAGCAACTGGAACAAAGTCTTTTTGTCACTTCCTTATACTAGATGACAAATTGATGTGGACACTTATCTATTCTAACTCATAATTAAGAAACTCAAGAGTTACTCAGAAGGCTTATCAGTGTCCTTGCAAAGGAAGGACAATATTTGTAGTCATGTCAATTGTTCCAAATTCTAGAAATAGACACCCAATGAAATCATTCAGAATCACAATACTTTAGCATTGAAAACTCTGAAAGATCTAGTAGACCTTAAGTTTCACAATAAACCGTAAACCAACTTCACACAGATAAACAAAGGAGGATAAAATTAGTTTACCCACCTAAAAATCCAAGTAAGGTGTGGTTTTTCCAACACAAAAGGCATATGGTGACACCAGCTATGTTACTCTTCTACACAATTAAGTGCATGAAGTGTGTGCAAAAGAAACATACGTTTCGCATGACACGGGTTCGAAGTGATAATATCCAAAGACCACAATTTATAAAAGATTAATTAGTTATATGTTGTTGAAACACTCTGAATAGACAAAAGTCACAAAGGGAAATAAATATCTTATTTTTGTTCATTACTTGGTTCTTTGTTATTGAAAAATGTCTACCAGGATAACATAATTAGAAGTGCAATAAAAATCTAGTTAACTATATTTAAAACAAAATCACCAACATGGAATAAGATTCTAAGTGAAACTATATCAATAATCAACCTAGAATAGTAAATGGTGTACCTACAAATGTGTTTTTAGAAGGGAAACAATTAATTTTCATAATATAATATAGGGATAATGAAGTGCAATGATAAAAAACTTTGCACTCATAAAAGTAGTGCGCGATTTTCCATTGGTATGTGGGGCCAATTTATAATTTAATGATCTTAAAACACTCCATTGAAGGAAACCTGATGTCCCTTATATTGCAGAGCATATGAGGATCATTAGACTTTTTTCCAAAAAATTTTGATCAAGAAATGAAAGAAATAATAGAAGCATAAGTTTCCAAAGAAGAATTGAACGGGTTTTGTCTTCCTTCATTAAGGAAAAGATCCTAGGTCCTGATGGATGGACCATGTTATTTTATATTGGCTTTTACAAGTTCTTGGAGTAGGAAATAATAAGGGTAGTAGAAGAATCTAGGATTTCTGGTAAATTGTGGGGGGTTTAAAGTTTAAACATAGCTTTCCTTGCTTTTATTTCTAAGAAGAATGATCCCTCTTGCTTTAAATATTACAAGCCCATTTCACTCTATGATGTTATTTCACTTTGTCCGAAAGTACCACTTAAAAATGAGAGTCAAGACCAAAAACAAGGATCTAGAACAGTAAAAATTACAGATAAAAAAATACCAAACAAAGACGATATCCAAAATATATAAACCCTTAACTTGGAAAACAATATAGGAAAATATTATTTTGTTTAAAACCAAGATGCATTCCTGCTGAAGTAGTTCACTATAGTCTCTGGGGAACGCCACATCAATCTCAGTAGATGTGCTTGTATGACTATCATAACTTGCTCTAATCCTCGAGATACTAAGGGCCAAATGGTTGGTATCATGGAATTGAAAATAAATTGGCCGCTTTGAAATTCTCTAATTCCCATGTTTGGAGTAAAAAATTTGGATATTCGAATTAAATATTCGCATATTATCCTGCATATAGATAATCATGATCTATCAAAATCCAGATTCAAAAGTAATTCAAAATATACTTCCATGACACAATTATTACAAAGAAACTCTTGTGAGTATCTCCTTAGAAAAATACTAATTTCAATCTAATCCTCCTAAAAATAGGAAAACTGCAATCAAAATCTACCCAAAATGGCCTCTTTTGCAAAATTCATCCAAACAAAAGTATTCAATCCGAGAAATTTCTATCTAATACCAGAATTGATTGAAATTCTGTTATTTTCCTAGACGAAGGGCTATATGATATTTATTGTGTTTTGCATTCAACCTAAGCTATACAATGTTACAAATTTCTGAAAATGCTATAAAAAGAATCTTCAAACTATGAAAATATATAAAAGAATAACATAGATATATGATCACGCAAATGAAGATTTAAACACTCTGTTTGTTTAAGATAGAAGAATATCCATATGATCTGCTGAGATGGCAAAGAAAAGTCCCCACTACAAAGGTTTTCAGGATTGATAAACTGGGTAATCTCTCTAAGGACTTGGGTAATTTTGTAATCTGCATTTTTCATAATCTTTGGAGCATAAAAAAGGAATAGAACACCACATACTAATTCACTATAACGAATATCGTATGGGTATTTATAACATTATCTCTTAATTTTGAAGTCAATTTAAAACAAGTTCACTAATGTAATTCAACACCATAATATTGATTTTTATTTTCTCACAGAACCAAGATGGATACTTCAAATTGCAATTCTTCAGTCTTAAATCAAGTTCTTAAGTAGCTTACTCTATATTACCCCATATTATCAGTTCCAACCAACACATATTATGTGCCTTTTCATCTTTATAGATGATTCTGTGAACAAACCGGTGATGGTATTTAGCTAGCGCAAACATATTTATGAAGTGCTAACAAACTTGTGAATAAATAGGCCTCAGTTTTCCCAAGCCCTATGACATGTTCTAACTTCATCCCACACTATATACCTTGACTCTTTCATAGGATCCAATGGCATAAGTACATGTGAGAATTATTTCTTATTATTTATTCATTTTCTGTACATGCGAGAATTGAGATGAGAAGCTGTAAATGGAAAGTCATGAATTCAAATCCAAAAAAACAAGAAAAACTACTATAGCTCAGTCAATACACCAAAGGGCTGAAATTTTCATCCCACTAGTTCCTAGCTAGCATACTTACCCACATTCATAATATGAAATTGATATAGTTCTATGATTACCACTATAATTCAAAACTTCAATAAATAGAAGCTTAGCATTACATCCTAAATTTTAACGTGTGGTAGGCATGTTCATGCAAAGAGACCATTTTGACACTTTTCCTAGAACACTATGGTTGTGGAGCCTTATTTACCCTTTTGCACACATTTGAAGACAAAAAAATAAAGGGTTCGTTGGAATTAAAGTCTTATTATAACCACACATGTGGATCTATTTGAAGAGGGAGCGCACTACCACTCAAAGCAATTAAAACATGTTTTATTTCACTTTCCTTGAGCATTCATGTCTAAAGGAAAGGGCCATGCTTGGTCAACAAATTAGCACTAGTTTCCAGATCAAACTCTCAAGAGCAAAGTTTTCCTCATCATTTCTAGGAGGCTGCACCATGAGGAAGTTACCAAATATGTATTGTTTAACCAAATTTTGAAAGAGCATTCAAGGGAAACTTGGTCCTTCACATTTGACTGACCACTTTGACTCATGTATAAAATAATTTGAGCAGGTAGTTAGACCTCTCATGCTCTTTTGTCCACATAGAAGCAGGGCACATGCCTCAAGTGGTGGGGATCATTTTTGTTGTTGAACAACCACTCATTATTTTATGCGCTATTGATCTAGTCCATTTTGGTTTTGGACAAAATATTGTTATTTTATTCAAGTAGGTTTTGAGCCTAGAACTCTATTGAAGCAAGGCTTCTCCATTTGTGATGGTTGTTGAAAGTGAATGTAACTTTAGAAAACCATTTGCTCTGCTTTCTAGTGTTGGGATTGATAATTAAGATTGTTGCTCCTATATGTGTGGCTTTGTATCAATGCATATTGATGCTATGTAATCATATAAATTCTTGTTGAATCATGCTCAAGAAAAAGTGAAGAGTTGAATTGCTACCCTCCAAGTAAATAAGGTTTGTGTATTTCTTCCCCCTACAAGCAGGGCGCATGCCTCAAGTAGTGGGGATAATTTCTATTGTTGAACAACCACTCATTATCTTATGCACTATTGATCTAGTCCATTTGGTTTTTGGATAAAATATTATTATTTTTATTCATGTAGGTTTTGAAGGTAATGAATAGGGAGAAAAGGAAATAATAATCCAACCGCACAATCCTGAATAATGTAAGTGACATGGCGTAAGACAATCATGTTGCAATTAAGTGTACTAGCATACCCCTAAAGATGGGAAATAAAACATCTAAGAAAACTTTCATATGTTTTAAAAAATGAGAGAAAGTTATGTGTAGATAATATAAGTTTATGAAATGAAAGCAAGTCTAGGAAAATAAGTGAAAATAAGTTACATCAAACTTCTAAATGATCACATAAGTGAAAATAAGTTTCCTCCAAAAGACTTTTGTACATAAATTTTTTAAATTTGAAAACATTCGATGAATAAGTCAATGTTTTAGCCTAAATTATTTGAATGTCAATGGAATCTTACAAAGCAAAAAGGTCCAAACATCTAAGGAGCATAGTTATAGGATTTTTTAAAATCTATGTTTGAAACTAAGACCTAGACGTGGAGAGACTATATCTTTGAAATTGAAACCTGACGTGGAGAGACATCAAAATTTCTGCACATAATAATTTGCACAAGTGACCCTTTTCCTGGGTCATCTTATCTCATGTATTGAAGATCATTGAATGGCCAAATAAGGTTCACACGTGAAATTTCCAGTATTTGAGCATGGCTCTTGAACTTTCTCACAAAATCCATCTGATCATCACACCTAGGTCTACACTCATTGTTGTTTTTTGTCCAGAACTCATATTCTATGCATTCATCATTGTTGTTTGTCCAGAACTCATATTCTACATGTTCATCTGGGTGAGGCATGGATTCAGTCCAATCAAGCTTAATTTTTATGGCTTCATCATTTTGCATAGCCTTTTTCAACTCATCCCCAAAAGGATTCTCAATTAATGTAGATGGAACTGAAATCTTGTCAAGGTAATCAGTTGCTATCATGTCTTCTTCAGAAGAATCCATGGTTATGAGAGGCTCATCACGGTCATCTGCAACAAGAACATCAGCAGCATCGATGTTTTGTGCATTCCATACCTTCAATGCAAAGTAGCACTCTACATCATAATTAAGAATCAAATAAAAAAATTTGGTCAGCAGATCTGAGGCCTGGCAAGCACCCAATAAGATACTAAGAACACTTTACAACACAAGTCATTCAATAACTGTTGAGGAGGAAAAAAATCATAACTAATGATTCACAAGGCTACACGTCAGAATACGAGCAGAGAACAGTAAATTTTATTGGGATTTAAATCATTTCACATCAAACATTCAAAAAATCCTTACACCAATTGATAATCAATTGGATTCTGAAAAAGTTCACCTATCCAACCAATTGTTCTTCCACTATTTGCCTGGTAAGAAGCTTAAATATTGAATTGTGGTCTTCTTAGATATATTCTTCTACTAATTTCCTAACTACCTATGTGCCTTCTGGTCTCATTGGTGTTTCTAATAGGAGAGAATATTCTATACATATATGACATATGCATTTGAAGGTTCAAATGAAAAAATCCCACCTCCGCGATCTACCAGAACAAAAAGGGGTTTTTTTGGAGATTTCTTGAAGGAGACATCCAATTTCTCAAAGGATTTGCAGCCATCTTTTCCTTTCTCTGGATACCCCACTTGACCAATCATAGTCCATCCATAATATGGAACTCCAAAATTCCCAATAGCACTATGCCTCTTCCCTTTCAATGATTTGGAGCTAGCACACTTATACTATTCTTCTCAACCACAAACTGACCTAATACACTGATGCTCATCAAAAATAGCACAACAACATAAAAACCTAGTGCCCCTTTACCAATATTGTCTCCTTCTATTATCAATCCCTGTTTTGAGCCTTTGACTTCCTTAAATTCTTGATGTCCTGAAAACCAACCTGATATAGATAACACACAACAATCAAGAAATATGAATTATAATATAATAGTACTGCACTGAGATAGAAATAGAGGATTTCCAAATCTTTGAAACGATGAAATTCATTCAAGTATTACAGTAAAATTTAAATAATGAATTGGGCATGTATGAATTCTGAAAAGAACATGAAATTGCTTGAACCCATCCGAGGAAAAATATCTTTGATGAAGCATTAACTAAAACAATAGATTGAAGATTGCATGAAATTCTTCAAAAACAATATCTTGAAGATTACATGAAATTCTTCAGACTCGCTTGAGGAAACATTAATATTAATATTAGACACTCACATACCTTGCGAGCAAGAACTAAAACTGTTTAGAATAGAGAAGCAAACAACCATTTCTGTCGAAAGTGTAGCTTTAAGGACACACATACCATGAAATTGACATGCTTCCCACATGCATAACCACGGAAAATTAATCAAAAAGCACTCGAAAAATCATATTCAAAAGCTCCCCAATTAATGATCATTCCCTGTGCTATATAATCTTTTCTTCTGGTATGTTTTGAAGCGAGGCTGCTTATAATGAATGGAGAGGGTGTTTACGAAATTGGAATCCCAAGCTACTATGTTTACATGCAAGGTACAACATATTAATATATTTTGAAAACATTTTCAAATGAACCTCTCATAATCGTACTCAATACGCTACATTCTTGAACTACTTTAAATAAAAGTTCCACCAAAAATATTATAACTAGAACCTGGTCAATCACCAAGAGTTCGTGCATCACATCCACCCAATCTGGGTTGTAGTATGCCCCTTATTGCAGAATAAAGAACCCAAATAAACTTACAGAGGTGCATACATACAGATTTAGAAAAACCTACCTCTTTCCCATCAACTGTTATGAGAAAATCCTTGTCCCACATAGTCAGAAGAGATTGCAACTGCAGCCTCATGTCCGAGTTGTTCAATTCTTTCTTGAGTGAATGGATAGGCCTCAGCACCCCATTTCTCCAGCATCTTCAATCCATCTTTAGTATGCATATTTCCAAGCTAAAAATGTCAGGACTGTAACTATTTAGGACCTCCAAATGAGCTTCCACTAGCTCAAGGAAAATAGAAAACCAATCCTTGCACAAAATCCCCAGTGCCCTCTCGAAGCACTCAACACCACATTCCCCTCCCCTTCACTATGTGCTACTCTGCTAAAGTCGGCGATGACAACGGAAGACCACAATGCCAATCGCAAGTATTTTGACATATTTTGGTGCCCATTCATGGATTTTTAGTGTTTTGAAAATGTTTTTCCACCCATAGATAGATTTTTAGTTTTTTGAAAATGTTTTGGTGTTTTTTAGTTTTTTGAAATTAGTGTAAAAAGGATTTTTCTCAAATTTTAATTTGTAGTTTTTTGAAATTAGTGTAAAATGATTTGTTTTCAAATTTTAATCTCATATTCTGATGCCAAGAAGAGATGTCTAGAAAAAGGTAAGTACTAAATGACAAATAGATGGGAAAAATAAATAATTGTACTTCAATTTATAAGTATAGATTAACTAAACTCTTTAAAAAAATGCAAAATACAAATATTTTTTTTCTTAGACAATTGAGCACCCATTAATATTTACATGAAAAAATGATATATTTTCAATAAAACTTATTTTGAACACATTAATTTGTCATATATGTATCATTAATTTTATAGTTCAGTAACATAACAACTATTTTATTGTATTTTTTCGAGTTGGAGCACACTTCATTATATATATAAAAACTACTTAGACTATGCGATAACCATATCGGGGCATCTATGTAATCTTGTGCATAGTGAAAGACTTTGTAACTAGATATAGTTTTAAAGAAAAACTAGAACCATGAGAGAATTACTTACTGATAAATATGTACAAACAAAGCCACTAAGAAAAAAGAGGCTATAATAAACCTACAACCGGAGAGAGGGAAACCTAGAAAAACTTAATTCAAACCGGAGAGAGGCCAACAATGCAAGCTTGAGAAATGTAAGGATGATGGGGATTGGGCACCTAAGAAAAAATAATACACAACTAAGAAAACATAAAAGATAAAAAATTAAAATTCTACATACCAAGGAATTTCTCAACACCAGCATAACCAAGGTCGAGGCATCAAATTTTGTTGTTCAACACTTTCCATGAAAGCATACATGTATGGGATGTAGGGGAAATGGAATCAATCCTAAGTCCACTGAATCCTTGCAACTCACTCCATGTCTGAGTCTCAACATTGTGCCTTAAAAATTGAACCAAAATACCAAAAGAAGTTTATTAATGGATAGACTTGAGAAAGTTCTAGGTGTGAGTAATTAAGGGTTGAATGCTCTAAAATTTGTTGTGTTTTATACCAATCCACAATTCAGTGAATCAACAGTCACAGGTAGTAAATTTAAGTTATTTAATGAAAACAATTAATGTGTATATCTCACTTCAAAGAATGTCTTGCAATCACATTGGTAAGGAGTGATAAGAAGATCAAAACAATCCAACATGTCAAATCTCAGTTGATAGTGTCAATTAAAGATTTATGTGGCAAATTTAATATAAGAAATACTTATAGTTGTCTCTTACTTTTTTGCGTCTTAACACATTTGATATTTTATGGTTGTCTTTGCACCTTTACCCAATTGATATTTTAAGGTGAGGATGTGCATGCATAATAATCCTTGGTTATGACTGTGAGATGAGGATTTAAAGAGAAGAGGATGTAAAGACATGTACTTTTTATATGTATTTTGGTGGTGAGCATAAAGGAAAAATGTTGTGAGAAGCCATAAATGTTTGGAAGGATGGAGGGAGATTGCATCATGATCATGCCACCATCAAATTGAAGACTATTCTTGAGCCAACAATTGTTTTTTTAATTTTATTAATAACCATTGTGCAGATGCTTTGGTCCAAATGTTTTTTCTAACTTATTGTTTCTCCATATCGTGTGCCCAATGACACCTCTCTATAGCAATGCATAAATTGACCTCTGCACAATTTGTGATCCTAGCTACATGCCATTATTTGCATTTGCATGACATCGAATGTTGCTTATAGTTATCATGATACTGAGACACTCATGCAAGAAACGAATTCTTAAAGAGGAGGACTCGTCAAACCGACCTTTTGAATTTCATTTTGATGAAAAAAAAGTCGACATTGGTAGCGAGGTTCACATAATTAGTAAGCACAAATTTTTGAGCTCATTTCGGGCCTAGTAGTAGACTAGTAGTTGTTCTTTGTTGTTATAGACATAGTCATTGACACATTGTCACACTTTAGATTGCAGCCCTAAGTGACTCGGGATTTAGAGTCACATCTCGATGGCCAGCTCCTTGTTGTCATCATTCATTACTGGTCATCATGCACAACTAAGCATTGAGTGCATGACATGAGTGAGTGACTGATTATAATTTATCATATTTCCAATATTTTGAATGACGAGTTGAACTTTATAGCATAGGAATGTCAACATATTGAGAAATTGATATGGATGGGTAATTTTAAATGTTGCCCTTCTTTTAAAATGTTGATATAAATTATGCCCTTCTTAATTGGAAGGGTAACATCCAGATTTTACATTTTTTTTAAGGGCAATTTTAAATTTACACTTTTAGGAAGGGCTAGAACCCTTTGGAAGGGTTCAATTTTGAACGGTGGATGGAATGCACATATTTTAGTTTTTAGTTTTTTGAATTTAATGTAAAATTATTTTTTTTCAAATTTTAATCTAAGGTGGAGAGATGGTTAAAAAGAGTGAGTACTAAACCACACATGGATGGAATGCATGAAATGTGAATTAAAATATTATCATTGGTACTTTTCTAAGGAGATGAATCAACTAGATTATTTGGATTAGCTTAGAAACTAAATATATAAAAAAAATAGAAATTAAAAAAAAATAAAAATCGCTTGTTCTAGCTTATTTGCATCAGACTTTAAGGAAAATTGTTTCTATTATTTTCCATCTCCTAGTATGATACACCATAATATAGATTTGTAAGTTTAATCATTTGTGTAAAACAACGAGGAATATATTTCTAACCCTCAGGAGAAATGAAAACTCTTTCTTAAAGCTCATCAATTGCCATAAATAAAGATTTAAGGGGGTGAGGAATGTTATTTAAAGTAAACTTATAGTGATGTTTCCATAGATAATGAACTACAAACAATTGTATTATTTTCCTAGGCATCACAACTGTGGGCCTTCAATGAATAACCAATAATAATGGAATTTCATGACATTAACATCTTATTTAGGAAACTCATATGGCCTTAGACCCTATGCGACCTTAAAGTGCATGGTACAAAGTCACCACACATATAAAGACCATTTTTTGCCTACAGGTGTTGCATGGTCACAATTAGAATTTTTCATGCACCAAGGATGGTTCTTGATGGCTTAAACATGGTCAAAGGAGAAACATCGATTTCTTAGGGTATAAAAAAGGCTTTTAGTGCTCATGGACCATGCACTTTGTATGAAACCACAATGAAATCCTTGTAAAGAGAATGTTTGTCCTGCACGTATTGGATGTGCGTCATTGTACTGAAGATGATTATTGAGTCCCTAGATATTGTATGAGTAAACTCAATGTCTTAGGTCTTAAAAGAGAGTTGTGTGACACATGGACCATGCACATGGTTTGAAACTACCACAAGGCATGTAAAGGGAATCTTTGGTCTTAAAAGATGTGCTTATTACAACTCCAATGATACTTTTAGTCCATGCCATAAATATGGTATCATATAAGAGATAATGGAATTATCAAGCTATGGACTTGATCTCTTAAAGAGGTATGTCAAGTATGGCTAGGATTCCTAGAAGGTTTTAACTTAGGTACGTACTTCTTAGGTGAGTAACGATCCTATTTAACTCTTTATGTGTTTAGATGTTGACTTGATCTTTAATAATCATGGGTTTGCATGATCAGGATACCTTCTAGTTTTATCATTTTACTATGTAAATATCTTTTTGATTCATTGATCAATGTGATATGAGTTTGCAAGTGAAAAAAGTCCAGAGTTCATCCGTGTATGAAATTAGCTGCATGACCTCATGTGTTAAATTTCTCATATCTAGGGTTATGATTTAACCTAGATTGTGACAAAAAATGTGTGATACTACATGAGGATGATATGATGATGATTCCATTGCACACTTTAGAAGTACATGTCCAATATGATGACTATATCAAGATGATCACCGTGACTTTTGCATAAGGGAAAATATAAAGAGGGAGAACTTTCTATGCCAATTTGTTTTTATTCTTTGTATTGTCATGACATGTTGCATATAAGTTATTGATATGCTCTTGATGGCATATAAATAATATATGGATGGATGCTAAGAATATGTCATTATATAAAATTTATAGTGTTTATTGTTGACTATCGAACTAAATTTAACTACATCCCATGACCTGAGCTTTTCCATAGCGCACAAAAAAGATATCCGATAAAGTTTATCAAAGTTCGTCTCCCTATCATCATGTCTTATTGATTATTCCTTTGTCATTGCTAAAATACTTTGACATCAATTGATGATCCATGTAATGGATCCTTTGTCTTTTATTGAGTTCATCCTGCTACCATGTCTATTGGTTATTCCTATGTCATTCATGAACTCCTTTGACATCAATGACAACTATATTCTCAACATTCTCTAAATTCCTTTGTGGTTAACTTAAAGTTCCAAGTAAAAGTCACTCTTGAAGAATACATAGAGACAAGATTAGATATGCAATGTCTGTGCATTTGATGTGTGTGTCCATGTGAATACCCATCTTCTATTATTATAAGTTGGGCATTTACCTCGATGTTTTCAATCACTCTTTTACTATGTAAAATAAATCCCATGGGAATAAAACATTGGTCAATAGTGTAGCGTAATGCTGGAAGATTTGATAGGGCCCAAAAAACATGCGCAACTAATTCCCTTTTCCCTTGAGAGATGTCCACTTATAAGGCCATAGGTGTAAAAACATTTCATCCACTTCTTCAAAGTAACACCATGAGCATTATTGAAATTCTTGTTGCTTCATTCCATTTTAAACCAACAACAAAATGTCCTTAAGAGTACAAAGAAAGTTAGCTTTTGTGTTAAGATTAATATCCACTTCTTGTGCCTTGGATGTTCTTGGTAAAAATGAGGGTATGGATGGGGAGGTTGTCCAAAACATCCTTATAGGGTGACATTTTTTTAGCACCATAATAGGTGGTATTGTACTACCTTTCTGCAAGGGGTGTGTAGGCGGGTAGGGGGGTTGGGGGTGGGGGAATCACTAAACCTAATGGCCATATCACTTAATGTAAAAAACAATGGATAATTATATTTTTATCGTCAATACTTCACAACCTCTATTACTTGTTATTAACTCCAATATCTCGACTCCTGTAGTATCTAGAAGTATTATACATGCATCATCATCATGGAAATCGATGTTGTCATCGTCATCATCATCATCATCATCAATGCCATATGGTACATCAACATCATCTTGATCATCATCACCATCAACATTAAGTACATCATCAACAAAATCATCGTCATCGTTGTCATTATGGTCACTCATATGCCATTAGTGTTCTTAATCACTCATCGAAATTAGCATTAATGTCATGTAATTGTTAAGGTCATTTATATGTCATTATAGTCATTTCGATTATCATAGGATTGTTTAGATGTCGTTCCAGACATTTAGGTGCCATTATAATCAATTAGGATTTGAAAGCGATACCACATGCATAATCATCGTTGAGATCCACATCGTCATCATTATGATATAATAAATCAACATCATTGTCATCGTCATAGTCATCATCAATATGATTGCGATAATAATGAGCAAGGAGCCCTACTACCTCACAAGAATGGATGATATAGTCTTATACTTATTAAATCATATCCATACGCTCCATCATAATTATCATAATGCATCATCATCATGATGTTAGGTCCAATTAGATGCAATTAGGGTCTATTAAATGTTGTTGGGGACACTCAAATGCCATTAGAGCAATTTTGATGACATTAAGGTAATTTACCCCTTATTAGGATTAAATAAGGATCTAAAAGTTCCATGATTAAGATCATTTAGGTGCCACGATGATAAATCAAGATCCAAAAGTACTATCACATGAATCATGATCATTGACATTGACATTGGAATTGATATATCTGATGTTATGTCGGACATTTTCTGAACACAATTCCTAGCTCTAAACCTAGTGCAATTCCTAGCATAGTTCCTTTTGAAATTTCTGGCATTATTCGAGGCACTATACCTGGATCTATAACTGGCACTATGTTGGATTTTTTTAGGTGCAATTCCTGGCTCTATAATTGGCACTATGTTGGAATTTTTTCTTGCCAACATTCATGGCACAATTCCTGTTGCTAACCCTGGATTAATATATGGTTCTATGCTATTTAGGACATTTTTTTGGAGGATATTCTTGGCATTATATGGGATGTTTTTTTGGATGCTAATTGGGATGTTAATTTGGATGCTAATTGGGATGATAATTATGATGCTAATTGGCACGTTAATTGGGATGCTAATTAGCATCCAAAATAGCATCAATGTTTAAAAAGGGAAGTTAATTGGGATGCTAATTGGGACGCTAATTAGGACAATAATTGGGACGTTAATTGGGACGCTAATTGGGATGCTAATTGGGACGTAAATTGGGATTATAATTGGGATGCTAATTATCATCCAAAATAGCGCAAAAATTTAAAACAGGATACAAATAACGCCATTAAAAGTGTCATCCTGTGGAAAAGCATCCACTTTGTTCAAAAAATGATGAAAATACACTAAAATTGATAATGGATGCTAAAAAGGAAGCTAAAAGAGATGCTAATAACATGGTTTTGTTGTAGTGATTAGACCCATTTGGATGGTTGTCTTGATCAGGAAACCATGGATGAAATTCATTTTTCTATTCTCCCAAATAATCTAACTACCAAATAATTAAGATGTTTTTATATTTTAAATAAAACTCTTGTATCTACAATTGGTAATTTGTGGAAACATCGTTATAAAGTTGATTCTAGAGGGGGGTCCTCTTTCTCTTTATCTTGAGGATGTTAGAGAGATGGAGTTGAGATTTCAGTAATTTTGGTTGCAATTAGTTTTTTTGTGGAAAGGTCAGTGTCAAGTCACCTTCAATGAGGCTCCTTGTCCCCTTTCTCTCGAGGATTTTGAGAGATTTCAACACAAGTTGCCTCTACCACTTGGAACTCACCAATGTGCTTTCTATTTTGATGTTGGGTATTGATCTCAAGTCTAATTTAGTAAAGTATTTTGCTCCGTGTAATTTCTGTTGTAATGTTAGGTTTTGATTTCAAGTCTAATTTAGTTAAGTATTTTTCTCCACGTAATTTATCTCAAAGTTTGGCAATAAATGGAATAGTCTCAACCTTTTTTTTCTTTTTTCCCAAGAGTCAACCTTTTGCAAATGGATCTTTTACACATATCCTCCATGGTTATATCTTTTACCCTTATGTGGTCTCTTCTTTTATTCTTTATTTTTCCTTTTTTTTTAATTGAATTACAGGGTCTTGTTATTCCATTTCAATGTTCTCTTGTCCATCATATTTGTTGTGGACTCTTATCAAAAGTTTCTTGTTGAATTGTTTTTTGTCCATGTTTCTTAAGAGAGAAAATTCCATTCATTTATCATCATTGTCACTCACATAAAGCACTAACGAATATTGTATGTGTTTGAAGCTCGATCATTTGCAAACAATGGGTTCCAAATTCTTAGATATTTGTAAAGGGGTCTTATGACTATGCATGGATGGATTCCTTTTTCTAAAGATTTTCCAATTTAGAAGTTGGATTCCATATGCATATCCCTATGTTGATGTGATTGCATCCTCCCTCATTCTAGCACTAACATTGTTGGTGGCTTCTGTGTGATACCATGTGTTGTGCATTGTAGCCTTCTATTTTCTTGTTGTCATCTTTCTGATTTCCATAATGAATGAAAGTATTACTACTATGGTGGCATATACTATGCTAGGATTTAATTTTATCTTAATACTCTCCTCCTCTACTTTTGAATAGATTTATTGCAATTGGAAGTTCCTCTTTTCTAAGTGCTAGAGTGACACTCTACCCATGATTTCAAGGTCTTAAAGCTAAATTTAAGGTTTAAACTTTACACTATGGGTGCCAATGGGTGCCTCAAGTTGTATCCAAAGTGTCCCTGAATATTGGAGTTGAAGTTGTTCAGGTGAGTAGTTATTTGGTGCCCTAGTAATTAGTTTTACATTCATTTTCTAGGGAGTAACTTTTAAGTAGAAAATATATGTACTTGACAAATCCTCCTTCATGATTTGCAGTGTAGATAAGAACAAAGAATCAAATTAATTGTGGTTTTCTTGAACATTTTGAATTCTTCATTATGTTTTGTATTAAGGAGAAAAAAATCTTATGTTTGATAATAATAAAAAATTGTATAGAACTTGCACTGAATTTGAACTTAAGTAAACCAAGTAAAGCAATTCCTTTCATCAATTAAAAAATTGTAAGAACTTGTGATAATAATGAGATGTCAAGCTCAAAACTCTGTGTAGCTCCAGCCCCATGTATCTCCACCATTATACTTGTTCCTCTTGGCTAATGGTTGGTCTAGTCTTCCATTTTGCTATTGGACTGAAAGAGTAGCTAAGCTCAATGAGATATAGACACTTGCATTACTATTCTTATTTGTATTACTTGCACCAGAATTTAAAGTTCAAATAGGTCGGAAGAGTTATAAAAATCGTATGAATAAGAGGTAAGCATGTTCATGTAACAAAATGGATGAAGCTATAAGTAAGCCAATTCCTTTTAGAAACTAAAGAATTGTGACAACTTGTGATACAAATGAGATGTCAAGATGACATTTGCAGCTCCATCCCCATGCATCTCCTCCATTCAACATGTTACTCTTTTCCAATGGGCGGTTTAATCCCCCTTGTTGTTATTGGGTTGAAGGAGTAACTAAGCTCAACAAGATATAAACATGGTTGTTGAATTACCCTAACCTCCTCTAGAAGTTATATACCTAGAGATGGCTGCTTTGAACACCACCCTAGTATTGTCTATAGTTGTCACTCTCCTAGACATATCCACATACCAATTTCTTATGAGAAAGAGAACACAAAATAGAGAAAATATATATAAATTTAAATTTTGTAAAGGAAATTCATATAAATTCAAATGTCGTAGTTAAAATTTACATTTTCTCATGGGTATTTCACTATCAAATTTTCATGGTTTTGAATAGTCTATTTGATACATCGCATTAGGATTGCATTGTATATAACTAAGAATATCTATCCCAAGTCTCTTTTGGCTCAACAATGCTTGATTTTGGAGTTTTTCAAACAATCAATTCTACTTAGCTTGCTACCAGGTTTACAAAACCTTAACAATTATTTTTCCCTTTGAAGTCCCTTAATTCTTAAGACTTTAAATATTATACATTCCTATCAAATAATTCCAATTAATTACATAATTTATACATTTAATATTCTAAATAAATAAACCTTGACAATGCATTCATATTTCACTGTTGCTCATATCTCCCTATAAAATATTGAAAACTAAATAATTAATATTTTAATTGACTTTTATTTTGAACAATCATACATGTAAGGCATGTGGTTAAAGATTGATTATAAAATTCTTACATGTGAAGACTAAATATTCTCTACAATACCAAAAAAAATTCAATATTTACTTGTATCCCACAATTTTTTAAGCCAAACAAATTTATCATTTAATCAAAATTTTAAATTAAATGTAAATGATGAGATTTCATGCCTAAATTATTTTATGTCCTTGAATTAATAAAAATAAGCTACTCACATCATTACAAGGGTAAAACAAAATATTTATATATTAAGTTTTATAATTTATCACTTACTTTATTTCTTAATATTCTAATGTCATCATCACGTTTTTTCAGGTATTTCTTGTTTTTGGGGTAGTGGGGTCCGTCAAAAGTATGCCGAGTGGGTACTCATTGGATGTGTAATTTAATTCCACATCCGACGAGCTCTCCCAATCAAAACTTGAGTAAAAACACAGCGAGATATGTCGAAAATACAAACAAAAAATTAGTTTTTTTATGATACCTATCCCCAAATTTATATTAAAAAAGTGTTTAAGAGCTATACGGTATTTCAAATTTAAAGCAATTTCATTGGCTAATACATGATGACATGGAATTTGAATCAAAGTTAAAAGGCCCATTTTGAGTTGAAATTTCCTCTAATGAATGTTTACATGCAAGGTACAACAGATTAATATATTTTGAAAACATTTTCAAATGAACCTCTCATAATCGTACTGAATATGATACATTGCTAAACTACTTTAAATAAAAGTTCCACCAAAAATATTATAACTAGAACCTGGTCAATCACCAAGAGTTCGTGCATCACATCCACCCAATCTGGGCTGTAGTATGCCCCTTGTTGCAGATAAAGAACCCAAATAAAATTACAGAGGTGCATACATACAGATTTAGACAAACTTACCTCTTTCCCATCAACTGTTATGAGAAATCCCTGTCCTGCGTCGTCAGAAGAGATTGCAACTGCAGCCTCACGTCTGAGTTGTTCAATTCTTTCTTGAGTGAATGGATAGGCCTCAGTGCCCCATTTCTCCAGCATCTTCAATCCATCTTTAGTATGCAGATTTCCAAGATAAAAATGTCAGTACTGTAACTATTTAGGACCTCCAAACGAGGTTCTTCTAGCTCAAGAAAAATAGAAAACCAATCCTTGGGAAAAATACCCATTGCCCTCTCGAAGCACTCAACACCACATTCCCCTCGCCTTCACTCTGTGCTACTCTGCTAAAGTCGGTGATGACAACGGAAGACCACGATGCCAATCGCAAGTATTTTGACATGTTTTGGCACCCATTCATGGATTTTAAGTTTTTTGAAAATGTTTTCCCACCCATAGATAGATTTTTAGTTTTCTGAAAATGTTTTGGTGTTTTTTAGTTTTTTTAAATTAGTGTAAAAAGGATTTTTCTCAAATTTTAATTTGTAGTTTTTTGAAATTAGTGTAAAATGATTTGTTTTCGAATTTTAATTTCATATTCTCACGCCAAGAAGAGATGGCTAGAAAAAGGTGAGTACTAAATTACAAATGGATGGGAAATATAAATAATTGTACTTCAATTGATAAGTATAGATTAACTAAACTCTTTAAAAAAAATGCAAAATACAAATATTTTTTTTCTTAGACAATTGAGCACCCATTAATATTTACATGAAAAAATGATATATTTTCAATAAAACTTATTTTGAACACATTAATTTGTCATATATGTATCATTAATTTTATAGTTCAGTAACATAACAACTATTTTATTGTATTTTTTTCGAGTTGGAGCACACTTCATTATATAGAAAAAAACTACTTAGACTATGCGATAAGCATATTGGGGCATCTATGTGATCTTGCGCATGGTGAAAGACTTTGTAACTAGATATAGTTTTAAAGAAAAACTAGAACCATGAGAGAATTACGTACTGATAAATATGTACAAAACGAAGCCACTAAGCAAAAAGAGGCTATAATAAACCTACATCTGGAGAGAGGGAAACCTAGAAAAACTTAATTCAAACCAGAGAGAGGCCAACAATACAAGCTTGAGAGAGGCCAACAATACACAACTAAGAAAATATAAAAAATAAAAAATAAAATTCTACATACCAAGGAAGTTCGCAACGCCAGCATAACCGAGGTTGGGGCATCAAATTTTGTTGTTCAACACTTTTCATGAAAGCATACATATATGGGATGGAGGGGAAACAGAATCAACCCTAAGTTCATTGAATCCTTGCAACTCACTCCATGTCTGAGTCTCAACAATGTGCCTTAAAAATTGAACCAAAATACCAAAAGAAGTTAATTAATGGACAGACTTGAGAAAGTTCTAGGTGTGAGTAATTAAGGGCTCGATGCTCTAAAATTTGTTGTGTTTTGTACCAATCCACAATTTAGTGAATCAGCAATCATAGGTAGGAAATTTAAGTTATTTAATGAAAACAATTAATGTGTATACCTCACTTCAAAGAATGTCTTGCAATCAAATTGGTAAGGAGTGATAAGAAGATCAAAACAATCCAACATGTCAAATCTCAGTTGATAGTGTCAATTAAAGATTTATGTGGTAAATTTAATATAAGAATTACGTATAGTTGTCTCTTACTTTTTTCTATCTTAACACATTTGATATTTTATGGTTGTCTTTGCGCCTTTACCCAATTGATATTATAAGGTGAGGATGTGCATGCATAATAATCCTTGGTTATGATTGTGAGATGAGGACTTAAAGAGAAGAGGATGTAAAGACATGTAATTTTTATATGTATTTTGGTGGCGAGTGTAAAGGACAAATGTTGTGAGAAGCCACAAATGTTTCGAAGGATGGAGGGAGATTGCATCATGATCATGCCACCATCAAATTGAAGACTATTCTTGAGCCAACAATTGTTTTTTTAATTTTATTAATAACCATTGTGCAGGTGCTTTGGTCCAAATGTTTTTTCTAACTTATTGTTTCTCCATATCATGTGCCCAATGACACCTCTCTATAGCAATGAATAAATCGACCTCTGCACAATTTGTGATCCTAGTTACATGCCATTATTTGCATTTGCATGACATCGAGTGTTGCTTATAGTTATCATGATACCATGACATTCATGCAAGAAATGAATTCTTAGAGAGGAGGACTCATCAAACCGACCTTTTGAATTTCATTTTGAGGAAAAAAAGTAGACATTGGTAGTGAGGTTCACATAGTTAGTAAGCACAAATTTTTGAGCTCATTTTGGGCCTAGTAGTAGACTAGTAGTTGTTCTTTGTTGTTATAGACGTAGTTGTTGACACATTGTCACACTTTAGATTGCAGCCCCAAGTAACTCGGGAGTTAGAGTCACATCTCGATGGCCAGTTCCTTGTAGTCATCATTCATTACTGGTCATCTTGCACATCTAAGCATTGAGTGCATGACATGAGTGAGTGACTAATTATAAGTTATCATATTTCCAATATTTTGAATGACGAGTTGAACTTTATAGCATAGGATTGTCAACATATTGAGAAATTGATATGGATGGGTAATTTTAAATGTTGCCCTTCTTTTAAAATGTTGATATAAATTATGCCCTTCTTAATTGGAAGGGTAACATTCAGATTTTACATTCTTTTAAGGGAAAATTTAAATTTACACTTTTACTTTAAATGTCATAGTTAAAATTTACATTTTCTCATGGGTATTTCACTATCAAATTTTCATGGTTTTGAATAGTGTATTTGATACATTGCATTAGTATTGCATTGTATATAACTAAGAATATCTATCCCAAGTCTCTTTTGGCTCAACTATGCTTGATTCTGGAGTTTTTCAAACAATGAACTCTACTTAGCTTGCTACCAGGTTTACAAAACCTTAACAATTATTTTTCCCTTTGAAGTCCCTTAATTCTTAAGACTTTAAATATTATACATTCCTATCAAATAATTCCAATTAATTACATAATTTATACATTTAATATTCTAAATAAATAAACCTTGACCATGCATTCATATTTTAGCGTTGTTCATATCTCCATATAAAATATTGGAAACTAAATAATTAATATTTTAATTGACTTTTATTTTGAACAATCATACATGTAAGGCATGTGGTTAAAGATTGATTATAAAATTCTTACATGTGAAGACTAAATATTTTCTACAAAACCAAAAAAAATTCAATATTTACTTGTATCCCACAATTTTTTAAGCCAAACAAATTTATCATTTAATCAAATTTTAAATTAAATGTAAATGATGATTTTCATGCCTAAATTATTTTATGTCCTTGAATTAATAAAAATAAGCTACTCACATCATTACAAGGGTATTTAACAAAATATTTATATATTAAGTTTTATAATTTATCACTTACTTTATTTCTTGATATTCTAAATATACATCACATCATTATAACAAGAGCCACATGGTGGCAATGTCCCTGACATTGCTACATGTGATACAAAGTTAATTACAGTTATTTAGTGCTAAAGAAAACAATTTATTTTAATCCGCAACATAAATTTACATCAATGGAAAAATTATGTTTTAAAAACTTCTCGTTTCAAATGCATATTTGATGTACGGCATGGGAATTAAAAAAGTATCAACCCATGCATTGAACAAGTTGTTGTAGCTGTGATCTCCGTCTTGTAACATTGTTGTAGACATAGACTTAAACAAAGTGCAATCCAAAGAAATGTCATTTGTGATCGATGTAGCTGAAGTATGGATACACATTGGCCATGAAGGGACCCCGTTATCTGACAAAAATCTAGGTATTTGATTCATGGTATCTTTCATATTGGTTCCGAAGGCTCCATAGAGACGATAGGTAGCCGGTGGTAACACCCAAGGAGTGAGTAGTAGAGACATTGATTATACTCTGGAAATTGACATTCTAAATCGTGGTTTATACACTTATTTCCACCCTTGATGTGTATTGGAGATTCACTATACTTGTGATGCCTAAACACTACCTTTCTAACGCTTATCCCTAAGCACCATTGTAAAAAAAAGTTGGAAATGTTTCCAATTCCTTCATTTCTATTATTGATACTTCTCATTAGATATCAAATCCATCACTCTATGGCCTTACATCATCCATGGAATTACCCATTGCAACATTATATAATAGAAAACCCATGACACCATTACACTACCCAAAATCCTAAATATAAAACCAGACTTTATTGTAGCTTCGTTGCTCATTCTATGGCCTTACATCATCCATGGAATTACCCATTGCAACATTATATAATAGAAAATCCATGACACCATTACAATACCCAAAATCCTAAATATAAAACCAGACTTTATTGTAGCTTCGTTGCTCATTCTTTGATCTGCATCTTCCTTCTCATATTTCCTTCTTGCTCTTGCTTCTACTACTTTGTTATTCCTCTCTCTTTTCTCTTACCTCATAGTTCTTTATATACTTGTGGAGCTAGGTCCAAAACCATTGTGTTTTATAGGGATTTCTAAAAATCCCCCTACTTTACCCACGCTTACACCCACCTTTTATGATCCATTCCAAAACAAGGATCCAATTGTGAGTTAATTACAAGTCATATCCAAATACATGCTTCATAAAATGGAAACATAGATAAAAGTGAACAAGGATCCAATTGTGAGTTAATTACATGTCATATCCAAATACATGCTTCATAAAATGGAAACATAGATAAAAGCGAACAACTTGCCCTTATTAAGAGACAAAACACAAAATTAATTAATAGTTTTCAAACTAATTACTATCTTAAAAAAGGGAATGTAATGATAGCCTGCTCTTAAAAAATCAATTTAAATGTTTGAAATGTTAGTGAGAATGAGTTGTTAAAAGGTAATGTGAATGTTAAGGGTGAAGAGATTTTGGGTATCCATTTATAAAGTTAATGAGAGTTATATGTAACATTATAAAAAATATTATCTTGATTAGTGAGTACGTAATTGATTTATTATTGATTTTTTAAAATATATTTATTATCTTAATAGAGAACATTTATAAAGTTAATGAGAATTATACATAACATTATAAAAAATATTATCTTGATTAGTGAGTAGGTAATTGATTTATTATTGATTTTTTAAAATATATTTATTATCTTAGGGTGAATCCACGGACCTGGGTAACACTTTTTGGCAAGCGTATCTTATCAAATACAAAAAAACGTACCTCGGTCGAGGGCTTTATAAACCCTCGACCGAGGTATTAACACCTCGACCGAGGTTTTATAAAGCCCTCGACCGAGGTCCTTTTAAGCCCTCGGTCGAGGTATTTCCTAACCCTCAGTCGAGGTATTAAAACCTCGACTGAGGGTTAATAAATACCTCAATCGAGGTATCTTTTTTTAAAAAAATTATAAAAAGGGGCCGCGGGGGCCCCAATTGTCATTTTCAATCGCTCGACCGAGGGACAGAGCTCGACCGAGGGACAGCGAACTCAACTGAGGAACGGCAACCGTTGCCCCAAAGCAACCCTACCTCATCACAATGTCGGAGCAAAGAGGTTACCATTTAAATTGTTTTTCAATTTAAATGGAATTTAATTTTTTTTTTATAAATTTATAAAATTTAGTGAATATATTTTTTTATAATTTTGTTTTCAAATTTGGTGAATATATGTTTTTATAATTTTTTGTTTTCAAATTTAGTAAATTTATGTTCTTATAATTTTCATGTTTAAAATGTGTACCAGCAAGCAAAAATGCTGCCGGATTTTTTAAAATTAGTAGTTAAATTGAATTTTTTTGTTAATTTGTTATATATATATATAAATTATGTCAACCGGTAGGGTTTATGCTACCGGTTTATTTTTGAAATGTGTCTCGGGCAAGGCGAAATGCTGCCCAATTTTTTTCAATCCTCCGTGAATTCATGGAGGATTGAAAAAAATCGATAAAACACCAACTAAACAAACCTATATGAACCATATAGACCTAGTCACAGGAGGAAATAATTTCTTTAATCCCTACAAGAGGTTTGTAAACATATCATTGATAGTAAAAATTCCTCAAACCATCATGCATGACCTCTTAATGACATTCTAGTTAGTGACTAAAAATAATTTTGATGCTATCACGCCCTTGCATGGACCATTATCCTCCAAACTCTTACGATCTAAGTCCTCCACTCTTGGATCTTGGATCTAAGTCATCATCATCGCCATCAACATCATGAACATCATCATCATCATCACCTTCATCATCATCATCATCACCACCATCCTCATTCTTCTCATCATCATCACCATCATCATCACCTTCATCATCATCATCATCACCACCATCCTCATTCTTCTCATCATCATCACCATCACCATCAACATCAACATCATCTTCATCTTCTTCATCTTCATCATCTTCATCATCTTCATCACCTTCATCATCACCATCGTTATCATCATCATCATCATCACCTTCATCATCATCATCATCATCATCACCATTGCCATCATTGCCATCATCATCAACATCATCATCACCATCGTTATCATCATCATCATCATCACCTTCATCATCATCATCATCATCATCACCATTGCCATCATTGCCATCATCATCAACATCATCCTCATAATCAACATCATGAACATCATGAACATCATTATCATCGTCATCATCATCATCACCATCACCATCATGAACATCATCATCATCATCCTCATCATCATCATCACCATCAACATCATGAACATCATCATCATCATCCTCATCATCATCATCACCTTCATCAACATCATGAACATCATCATCACCATCGTCGTCATCATCATCATGAACATCATCCTCATCACCATCCTCTTCCTCATCATCATCACCTTCCTCATCGTCAACATCACCATCATCATCACCATGATCATCATTATCATCTTCATCATGTTCATCTTCATCACCATCATCACCTTCATCATCACCATCGTCATCATCATCATCACCATTGCCATCATTTCCATCATCATCCTCATCATCATCATCATCATCAACATTATCACCATCGTCGTCATTGTCATCATCATCACCATCATCGTCACCTTCATCATCCTTATCATAATCATCACCATCAACATCATGAACATCATCATCATCATCATCATCCTCATCCTCGTCCTCATCCTCACCATCACCATCAACATTATCTTCATCATCTTCATCATCATCATCTTCATCATCTCCATCGTCATAATCATCATGATCATCACCTTCATTATCATCATCACCATTACCATCATTGCCATCATCATCATCAACATCATCAACATCCTCATCATCATCCTCATCATCATCACCATCAACATCATCATCATCATCATCATCATCTTTCATCATCACCATCAACACCGTGAACATCATCTTCATCATCATCACCATCAACATCATCATCATCATACTCATCATCATCACCATCAACATCATCATCATCATCCTCATCAACAACATCATGAACATCATGAACATCATCATCATCCTCATCATCATCACCACCATCAACATCATGAACATCATCATCATCATCACCTTCATCATCATCATCATCAACATCATCATCCTCATCATCATCCTCATCATCAACATCATGAACATCATGAACATCATCATCATCCTCATTATCATCATCACCATCATCATCATCATCCTCATCATCATCATCACCTTCATCAACATCAATAACATCATCATCACCATCATCGTCGTCATCATCATGAACATCATCATCATCACCATCCTCTTCCTCATCATCATCACCTTCCTCATCGTCAACATCACCATCATCATCGTCATCAACATCGCCATGATCATCATTATCATCTTCATCATGTTCATCTTCGTCACCATCACCTTCAGCATCATCATCAACATCATCAACATCATCCTCATCATCATCACCATTACCATCATTGCCATCATCATCATCAACATCATCAACATCCTCATCATCATCCTCATCATCAACATCATCAACATCCTCATCATGATCCTCATCATCATCACCATCAACATCATCATCATCATCATCATCATCTTTCATCATCACCATCAACACCGTGAACATCATCATCATCATCCTCATCATCATCCTCATCATCAACATCATCAACATCCTCATCATGATCCTCATCATCATCACCATCAACATCATCATCATCATCCTCATCAACAACATCATGAACATCATGAACATCATCATCATTCTCATCATCATCACCACCATCAACATCATGAACATCATCATCATCATCACCTTCATCATCGTTATCATCAACATCATCATCATCATCATCCTCATCATCAACATCATGAACATCATGAACATCATCATCATCCTCATTATCATCATTACCATCACCATCATGAACATCATCATCATCATCCTCATCATCATCATCATCACCTTCATCAACATCAATAACATCATCATCACCATCCTCGTCATCATCATCACCATCAACATCATCATCATCATCCTCATCATCATCACCATCAACATCATCATTATCATCCTCATCAACAACATCATGAACATCATCATCACCACCATCAACATCATGAACATCATCATCATCATCACCTTCATCATCGTCATCATCAACATCATCATCCTCATCATGAACATCATGAACATCATGAACATCATCATCATCTTCATTATCATCATCACCATCACCATCATGAACATCATCATCATCATCCTCATCATCATCATCACCTTCATCAACATCAATAACATAATCATCACCATCGTCGTCATCATCATCACCATCAACATCATCATCATCACCATCCTCTTCCTCATCATCATCACCTTCCTCATCGTCAACATCACCATCATCATCGTCATCAACATCACCATGATCATCATT
>LPNX010002514.1:0-111091 GCA_001517045.1 Pseudotsuga menziesii
AGATTGTTTATTTCTATTGCATATTGGAGAAGATTGATTTCTGGAGTCTAGCTGTCTGTTGTGGTACCCCAAGCCATAGGAATTTCTCTCCGTAACAAGCACACATGCAACTATTTCATGCTTAGACTACTGGGATTCTATCTCTCTTATTTTACGTGAATTATGAACCAGTAACTCCTCAAACAGATGCTTGTGGACCAAAACTTGTACAATCTAGACTCCAATGGCTTCTTCACTGACGCATTCAATTTTAGCTATGTTCTCTTACCCTTTCTGTAGCCTATCCTGAAGGTTCTTTAAATCCTGCTCTCTGGCTGGGAAGTCTTGATCTTGAGTATCTGCTAAAACATGGCATTTATTGTGGGTTAAATACATTCTTTTGTAGAACTCGGTACACTTCTCGAAATTTTTATCAATGGTTATGTTCAACCTTACTGCTGATTTGCAGTCGAAATTTAATATTTCCAATTCCGTCTTTAGACCTCCTACAGTCTTCTGAGGCATGTTTGCTGGGAAGGTTGAATTGGATCCTATCCAAGCTATTTGGTTCTTCACAAGTTCTGCCATGTCTGATAATTTCTTCCTGAACTCTGATGAGCTACATGCTATCTCCTTCAATCTAGCCTCAATCTGCTTAATTCTATACATCTCTCTTCCCAACTTCAATAGAATCAGATTTATTTCCTTTTGCAGCAAAGATGCTTGATTACGGAAAGGAGCAATGTCAAGTTGCTTCTCGTTCGCCTCCTAGAGTTGCTTATTTAGCAAACTGTTTTGACTTTCTAATTCATCTACTCTTTTGTCAGATGTGTCCTTTTTCTTTTCTAACTCTAAAACCTTTCTCTCAAGATCCTTTTTCTCTCCTTCAGTGATGTTAGCTGACAGTACTAAGGAATATTTTTCTGATTGCAATATTTGATATGCTTCTTTAAGTCTCTCCAACTCTGTGAGAATGTCATCGTGCTTCCTTTTTAGGCTTTTCCCTTCTCATATTTCCTTCCTTAGGGTTTGCTTCATTTGGTACATTTTCTCCTTATACTAATCAATATCATTAACCAGTTTTCCAACATTATCTACGTTGGTGAGAGCTGGCGTTACACCTTCCATCGTAAGAATTTTAGGATATTTATTAGTTCCATTTATAACTATCTTCTCTGTTACCATAATCTCTACAGGATGATCTCCAGTGTCCACCCTTTTCCCGGATCTCATCACAATCATTTTCTCGTTTTTATCAAAGAAAATCTTATTGAGGTCGGCTACTAGATGTTCCTAGGATGGGATGAAAGGTATTAGTCCAAACTCTACCAAGGGATCTGGATTTTCTATCATTGTGCTGCTCGACGAAACACAAGAATCCACTAGACTACTATGTCCTTGGTCTTGTTCCTGATCCTCTTGGTCTCGGTTTTCTTTCTCTTTTCTCTTAATCTCTTCGGTGGCTCTCTCTCCGTCTTCTCTTTCTCGATCAGCGCTTCCTTTTGTATTATTTCACTCTCTTCCCACAACCTCTGCTCTTCTTCCTCTTTCTGCAGTCGTGCTTCCTCTATTATTCGATGCTCGACTTCCTGTAACAATCTGTGGGCTTCCTCTTCCCTTTTATGTACAAATTCTTCCTCTTTCTTTTGTAGTTCAGTAATACCACTACCGCTTCCTTTTCCTCCCACAGTCGTTATTTTCTTCTTGAATCTTCTACTTAAGGTTGTCATGTTGCAAGTGTTGCAGAATATCTCCTCATCTTTATCCCAGTATTTGTGTATTCAAAATGCACTCCTACGAATGAAAAATAATTTGCAATCCCTTCCTCTAAATCATTCCTGTGAAAAAAAAAATTCTCCAAAGTGAAAGTACTCTAATTCTTTCACAAACTCTGGTGCACTTTTTACTTTAGTAAAATTGTAACTACCTATGCAAAAAGGTAGTGGTGGGTGCACAACCTTTGTCATATCAAATAATAAATTACTGATCCCATCTATGTATAGCTATCTTACCACTTCTTTATGGACAATGTAGTCAGTGCCATACTTTGGTAACAAAGAAGGCGCTTTAGTTCCCCCAAACATCCTTAAGTACAGACCTTCTTCTGAGAAGTAGTAATGGCCATTCTCTCTCATTATATCCAATTTATTTTCATACATGCAATTGCATTCGATGAGGAAGATCATTTTGTAAACTGGTATTAAGAAATCCTCACAAATACTCTTGTAGAAACTATAGTACTTGTGTGCCCAAAAAATATGATATGAGAATATACAGGGGTTTTGGTCTTATCCCATTTGTAATTGAGTGTTGAGAATTGGTGGGTGCACAAAATGCAATCAATCAGGAAAGAGCTCATATAGAACTCTAACTTCCTCTGTGTCAATCCCCCAAGTGTTGCACTTATACATGATGATAAACTGCTTGCTACTATATCATCCCAGATGAATATGGTACCCCTTGTAGCTACAAAATAAATCACTGGTAGCCAGCTTATATTATAAATCTTTCCATTCACTTGACCGAAAATTAGGTTCAACATCAAAGATAGAATCCGGTACGGGGTACGTAAGTTTGCAGTTTCATATTCTCCAGAAGGTTTTGTGCAGAATTGCTTCCCATGAACCATCATTTTCCTTACACAATCAAAAATATCCAAGTCTAATTCCTTCATCCATTTCTCTGTCAAATAAATATGAGGTACAGGGAGCTTACATCCTTGAGCTACATATGTCAAGTTGTAGGTAGCAAAACCTTGTCCATTAACGTTTGACAGAATCATCTTAGTTATAGCTACCCTTGGAAGAATCCAGTCCATTACTTCGGCACATGGGAAGATTTTTGGACGTGTAGCATTACAGGAAATTTTAACTTAAAATGGGCCTCCTAAGGAAAATTAATAAAATAATAGTCAAATTAATAAAATAATATTTATTAATTATGGAGGAAGAAAAAAAACTACTTTTTTGTTTGTATTTTTTACATATCTCCCTGTGTGTTCACTCAAATGTCCATTCGGAGAGCTCATTGGATGCGGAATTAAAATCTGCATCCAACGAGTACCCACTCGGCATACTTTTGAAGGACTTCGCTACCTAAAAAAGAACAAATACCTGGGAAAAAAAATGTGATGATGACATCATCATCATGTTTTTTCAGGTATTTCTTGTTTTTTGGGTAGCAGAGTCCTTCAAAAGTATGTCGAGTGGGTAATCGTTGGATGTAGAATTTAATTCCACATCCAACAAGCTATCTCAATCAAAATTTGAGTAAAAACACAAGGAGATATATCGAAAATACAAACAAAAAAATTAGTTTTTTTTATGATACCTATCCCCAAATTTATATTAAAAATTTGTTTAAGACCTATACGGTATGTCAAATTTAAAGCAATTTCATTGGCTAACACATGATGACATGGGATTTGAATTAAAGATAAAAGGCCCATTTTTAGTTGAAATTTCCTCTAATGACACCTTCATGATAGTTGACTTCCTTATGTTTGCATTTATTGGCATGTCTTCTAAACCGGTGTCTGGGACAGGCCGGTCTTTGATCATCTGACAGATTTGACCCCATCTGATCTCTGGTTTGAATCTAGTGAAATATTTAGTATCTTCATAGATAATTTCCAGCTTTGTTATGATTTCCACCTTGGGATCGTCCCCTGTAGTCTAGACCTTCATCTTATCTTTTTTAGGCATGGTGCTATACAAAAATTGAGGTTGTCAAAACCATAGAACAATGTCTTAGATCCATTTCAATCTCCTAATATGCATGCATGATAAATATAACTACTAAATCTAAGATTGAAAACAACCAAAAAACAACACGAGGTCATATTAAACCAAATAGCTTTACCATGTCATCCTGAAACATTTCAACAAACTTCATGACACAAGGGAGAACAACCTATGTTTACCCACCAAAGCCAAAACAATGCTACACCGTAAAGGAACTGAGTAACAGGCCTCAGGCTTCCATCAAAATTTTCCCTACCCAACTTCGCGACCGGGTAAAATTTCCCAACTCAGAGCGCCAGGGGTTTTCATATGGAATCAAACTGAGACAAATCGTGGCTCACAATCCTCACGAAAAGAAGATTTTAACACGGCCCTAGGAAGAAAAAGAAATCCCAAAACAAACTCGACTGGTGAGGATACCTCCTCCGCTTTCGCGTTGATGATGAGAACAAGGAACGGCGCAGACAACGAAATGCTCGTCTGGCCACGACCCTGCTACTACACCATACTAACAGCACAGTCCTCATGGTGAGGCAGAGAGGACAAGTGGTGTGGGGAAGGTGAGGAAAACCCACTGCCCCTACTATCAAAGAGCGGAGAAACTAGAGTTTACTGCATGAGAGATAAAAACAAACCTCGAAACCTAAAATGAAGGAAAAAAACCTCTATATTCTTGGGGTCTAAATAACTTCTAAGGACAGGAAAACAGAATCCCCCAAGACTAGAACAATCTTTCCCATAAGAAAACGTGAAAACTTGACTGTGCAAATGATTTGAATCCTACCTAGATGATGGTGGGTGCAATATTCACGCAGCCGAAGAAATCCACACAACGATTGACAGCTCCACATAGCGATGTTGATAAAAACTCTAACAGACAAAAGCAATGACCGTAATACAACCCTCTAGTGGCTTAAATAGGCATAGGCTTGAGAGGGCTAATTAATGGTCCATGAGCGAAACACAGTTGGCGCCAACGTTACAAATATTCATCAGCAAGCCACCACATCGGCAACCAATTATAAGTGCAATCGATAGTGTCAGGAAGAAAACAGGGAGCGATTCGTCGTTCATTTGGTGGACACAGACTTTTGTTTCTGGGAAGATATTAGGCTCTCGTAGCAGGAAGGACTTAAACTCCATCAGTAGCTAAAACCCATTCATCAACGAGGTATCGGCTGGGACTTCAGGAAGACATCAGTTGCAAACAAACGTGGCATTTGACAACATTGTCCAAGACTCCTGAAGCGGCCATTTGGAAAACTTATTGAAAATTTTTGAAATGGCGGGTGGATAAGGACATAAAACTTCTCCTAGCGCCATCGACAAGATCACCCGATGCATCGGAGAGTCTGTCAACAAGCCCTCGAAACGAAACTTGAAAGTTTTGTCCGATAACATCAGCTCCAGAGACCAAGTTTAACCAACGAATCGCCAAACTCGTGTGAGTTTTCCAGAAGGAAGAAAGAATGTAAAGGATCGGCAGGCTTAAAGGATAGATCCTCCGCTACGTCGGCTCAACTCACTGAGTTTATCCAATACGACGGGTGGAGAAACTGATTTTTTCCTTAATATTTTTTTTCGATTTGAGAACAAAACTAATTTAGGGAAAGGGTCCCTAGAGGGAAAAGATAGTCTAGGAAATCTTAGAGACTAAAAAACAAATGGGGGCCATAAAACATGGAAAACAAATTTGGGGGAGTGGTTGCAGCAACAACAGGTCCTCTAACCCATTTCCATTAAATATTGGTAATTTCGTATCATTCCATCCATTATGTTTACTCTTGGGGTTGTCGAATTAAATATTCCGCTACTAGGAGTTCCATGACTACTATTTCCACTATTATTGTTAGTTTGATTAGAAAAAACAATGGGTGAGGTGTTTCTAGATCTTACCTCATGTGATGTACACGAGGTCACGGGTATGTCAGAATCTTGGTCTCTATTTGGTACTCCTTCATATTCATCTTCTTCATATATAAGATGGTATTTCTCTTCTTCATCGCACGATCCTCCATCAAGGTGTGATGCCAACTCGTAGTCCTCTCCTCCGGTCACACTACAACTTCCTCTTCTTGTTGTAGCCCTTCTTCTCTTTCCCAACTGAAATATTCTTCCACTCCTTAGGCATCCACCTTCTAGATTAGTCTCACTATTACCAGAAAACATCTCATTTTATCCCCATACATATTGCTTTCAATATTTCTTTCGACATATCTCGGGTATCCACACACAAATATTTATTCATTGGACTCCATTCTCAAGATTCCTTTCTCACACACCAACATCTTAATCCATAGTTTCAAAGATTTGATATATCAATCTTGCAGTCCTTGGAAAACTTCTCTTTCTACTTCATTGCATGACTTTATCATGTCGATTGCGATTTCTGTGATATATCCTCCCAAAATACTATCAACCCAAAAGTCAACATCCCTAGATATAGGATTTCTCACTCATTTCAGCCGCTGGATTAGCTGAGGAATCCACTCCGTCGGTTCTCCACCCTAAACAATTTATTCTAGGTTGCTAACTTCAATAACCACTCATGCAATATGATGGGAAATTCTCTAAATAAAATATCATGAATATCTGTGTAGAGGTATTTCTCCAACCATTAAGTCAGGTTTAGTCATGATCCTACCCTTTCCTCTCATGCAAACTCTAGTGCTTTATAATTAACCCAATCTTGAATTTTCGGCTTCGTCAGGTTCCAAAACATATTCCCGTTGAAAATGATTCATGGTCCCATAAACAGAACCATTTGTTGGAGTACTTTCGGTCGAACCAGGTTTAGATTCCTTGTTCATCAAACAAACCCAAGATATCGGCTCGATAAAAAAGAACTCTATTAGCAACACCTACAAGGTCGAACTCTACCTTTCGACTTGCTTTATTTCTCTTTTGTCATGACTCCTTTCGTCGTGGATTTTCCTCTTCTTGTAATCAACATCTTCATCTTTCCAATCATTATTCTAGTTATGTTTTCCTAGGGCCAACAAAAATCCCTTTGCCACCAATATTGCCTTGTACCTATTACATTTCCTTCTTATCTCTGTCCTTGTGCTTGATCTTGTATACCCACTATTTTGAAGAGATTTTCTTCCTTTAAGAATCTTTACTAGCTCCCCTGTTTTCTTTTCCAACAAGGAATCCATTTATTCTTGCATAGCCTTTTTCGAATCTTTGCTATGCTCATCATCACCGGACTCTTGAAAACAATGAGGTTCACCTTCATCAATTAATAAAATATAATTTGAAGGTGGATACCTTTGTGATGGCTTATGAGGCCTAGTTGATTTCCAGAAGAAAAAAAATGTGGTGGTATATTTTTCAGGTTGGACCTCTTGTAATGGAAATTGCAAGGCTTCTTCTTCTCACTCTTCCAAAAATATTGTGGTGGTATATTTTTCAAGTTGGACCTCTTGTAATGGAAATTCCAAGGCTTCTTCTTATCACTCAATATTTTTTAGCTGGTTGTCCTTCATTTTCATCATGTTATCCATTATTTTATTGCCACAATGGGATGTTTTCTTGTTGCTCAACAAACATATCATCGTATTTTTTGACCTCTTACTGCTCAAAAAACCTATAAGCAAATTTCTTGACCTCTATATCACCTATAGGCCTCTTAAACATTTCTAACTCATTAAATAATCAATATTTAATATTTTCTCCTAATAGCTTTGCATTTGACCGGATCCCACAAATTATAACCAAACTCACCATCTGCATATCCAATAAAAATACATTTCATGTATTTATTATCTAATTTGGGTCTTTGCTCTTTGGAAATGCTTCACATCCAAAAACTTCAGGTGAGAGTAGCTTACCTTCTTACTAGTCCAAACCTCTTAAGGAATGCTACCGTCGAAGGCTATTATAGGTGATCGATTGATGAGGTAACATGATGTCCTCATCCCTTCTTCCCAAAAAAGTTTTTCCATCCCGGAATTTGACAACATGCTCCTCACCTTCTCCATGATGGTGCGATTCATCCTTTTTCCAATACCATTTTGTTGAGGAGCATGTGCGACGGTCTCCTCATTATTTATGCCAAACCTATTGCAATCGTCTTTAAAGGAATTGGAGCTATATTCTCCACCATTATATGTCCCCAAGAACTATAGCAGTTTGTTAGTCTCTCTTTCAACAACAACGTAGAATTTTTTTAATATGTCAAGTACCTCATTTTTTGCTTTCATGGGATAGGCCCAAACCTTCCTAGATGCATCATCTATGAATGTAACAATGTATGAGGCTCCTCCTAGAGACTTAACATTGACTGGCCCAAACACATCAAAATGAACCAATTCTAAGAGATTTATTTTTCTTTTATGACCTCCTCTCATAAATGAAACACTTCACTACCTTCAATATTTGAAATGCTCACAAAGGTCAAGGTCATATGATTTCAAACTTGGAAGTAGATTTTTTCCAACAAGTATATTTAGGCTTATTTCACTCAAAAAGAAAATAATGGTATTTCAAGATCAATATGTCTTCCATTTGAGCTCTCCATAAGGAAACATTGGCCCCATTCAATCTCTCCATGTCACTCATGATTGTAGTTTCCATGCTACTTCAAATGGTTGTCCTAAAAAACGAAATTGTGAGGCCCATCTCACACAAATGTTGTGACAAGCCCATCTCACACTGATACCAAGTTCTTGGTTTTTTATTACCACTAATAGAGGCTCCCACTTCTGAATCCTGACCTCCACAAGCTCTCACAGGATTACAAGCAGAGCAAATGCACACTAGATATCCAGCTACAGGAAGATTCTTGTACAACAAGAGTTAGCTTCAACCAAATCTAATGCCAATTGTTGACAACATAGCAACAAGAACTCTAATTCTCATTTCACCATCCTTCCTCAGGCCCCTATCTATGAGTAGCAAACAATGCATCCACCTGTAGATTCAAAGAACACTAATAATATATTTGGAATAATTGAAAGAAAATGATTTTCCTTTGATTATATAAAATGTGCAGCACTACGTGGACAAACACACACATGCAGGGACAGACAATCAATTTTGGAACATAGCACACACTTAATATAGCAAAATCTGGGAATGAACATTCTTCTTTTATTTACTTCAATGTTCTTACATTCAACTAGCAGCTCTATCACCATCAAATCCTGTAGCAAAATAATACATTCACCAATACAATGAAAACCAGTTTCAAAGAATTCCAAATACAATGAAAGTTGTCCCCAAGTACAAGGCCTCTAGAGCCTTCCTTTTTTGTCGATGGAGAGGATAAAAAATATAACTACAACTACCAGACAGAATTGTTGATTGAGCTGGCACTCAGATAGTGAGCTGATGTACAGTTCAATAATGTCATTATGTAAGCTTAACCATTTAACATTAAGTATAAAATATGCATCCATCAGTCATAGGTGTCTTTAGCAACAATAGTGGCATGCTCAATCATCAATTTTGGAATTTCTCTTCTTCAACATATTGCAGAACATAAAATAATTCTCTCAACAAATATTAGTAGCCAGCTTTTTACCCATTAAAATTTTTGATATACTTTTCTTCTCTTTTGAATTTCTTTGTCAGAAAATTCTAACCAACCAAATAAAATCTACATGCACTTGTAAAATGTTGTTGATAGCGATCTTCTACAACCAACATATAATTCTAACAAATTATGCTTCAACCAACATATAATTCTAACAAATTATGCTTAAAATTAAAGACCTGTGTCTTTGACCTCATGGATCTGCTAAGAAATTGGACACGCTTGGACACTAGATACGCTTTGGACGTGTCAAAAAATTGGACACATTAAGACACGTGTCCAACATATGCCCACAGTGTGTCCTGATTTTAGGACAAGTGTTCAACAAAAAGGACATATGTGACTGTTTTAAACTCAATTTTTTATTTTTGGCTAGCAGAAAGAGCTCTCGCACGATGATTTTTTGTATGTGAAGGTTAAACCCATGATTTGAAGGGATTCCAAGTGCTTTAAAGGAAATTTGTAAAAAATATTTGTCATTTTTTTCAGCAGTAGTAGTTTTCTATAGATGAGCATGCTCCCATGGCATCGTCATACTTGTCCTTGCTTGGCTTTGGGATTTCAACTTTCTCATTCTCCTAAGTGTTGGCGAGGCTCCTTTGTAATATGTGTATCATACCTTGAAGTTGTTTGACTTGGTTGTTTAATGTAAAACCTGGAAGACTCTTAGGTAGACACTTCATTTGCTTATGTTGTTGGGTGTTTATATGGGCTTTTTGCACTTTTCTCATTAATGGTAATTCATCGTTTTTTAGAGCATACCCTTCGATACAATATATTTATAATGTTGTCATTACCAATGAAACTTCATAAACTGTTCTTCAAGGTTGGTTGTATAAGTATCCAACTGCATTAACCACTCTACACCTAGCACCATATCCATGTCATTAAGCGGTAGTGCATAAAATCTTGATTGTAGTCCAGTAATTGTATTTGAATTGATATTTTATGACATGTTCCCTTGTTGTTGACCTGTTGTCCATCAGCAACCTTAATAGTGAGGTTCTTTGATGGGTATACAAAAAGGTTTAATTCGTTAGCGACATTGATGTTTGCACGGTTATGAGTACTACCCGAATATACAAGGATTTTTAGTTCCTTATTTTTTACAATTTCCATTAGTTTCAATGTCTTAGTCTATGAGTTTTTGGTCTCAACTATAGATGAATTTGGCATTTGTTGTGCCTCTTTTTTTTAATCTTGACCAAATTAGTTTTTCTAAGAAGAGGAGGGATATATTTTTTTTGTTTCTTGTGTCTTTTTTTTTAATATCTCGCTGTGCGGTATATCATCATTGTTATTCGATAGTGTGCATGAAATTAAGGATAATGATACTTTTCGTGGCATCTCGTCATTATCTGAATCTAATTTACAGACTACCATGATTTTTTTATGGATTTGAGACTTCTACTCTTTTCCCATACACTATTCGATAGTAGCTTAATGATGCATCTTCACATCTATGCCGTGGAGTCCAATGTTTCCCACAATTATGACATCGGTTTTCCTTCTTTTTTGTCCTTTTCTGAATAGGGATATTTATTGTAATCTCTTGAGGTGCTATAATTTGTTGTCCTTTAATGGGCTTCAAGGACCACATCACATCGAGTATTAAGCTTCCTTTCAATCATTTTTTCTAAGCTTTTGGATTCCACCAAATTCTTAGGTTTTGATAGTCTTAGCTCACTACGGATGATGGTTTTTATTCCCAAAACATAAAATTTTAATAATTGATCGCCTGTAAGATCCAGAAATATAGTAGCCAAGACTTCTCATTCATGTGTATACTCGTTTATTGTTGGTGTTTGTGTTAGGTGAGTAAATTTGGTAAAGGTGTCGTCTTCATCATCATCATGAAATCTCTTAAGAAAATCATCAATGAAAATTTTCCAGTTAATGGGTAAACCATTAGTTTTTTGGACCACCACGTGAACCAATTGTAAGCATTACCTTCTAAATATAAGGATGTCATAGATATATTTCTAATTTATTAGTAAGTGGGTTCATAGCAAAAAATCATTCGATTTTATTAATACACATGATAGATTTTATGTCATCCAACCCATCGTATTTTGAGATCTCAATTTTGATCATATTTAAATATTTTTTGTTATCTCGACGTCTTTGATAACTTATGTTTTGCAATTCTGGGCTTGGTGAAGGTTTTCGGTGGACTAAGGGTTGTGCGGATAACACCTCTACTCGTTCTCTTAACTGCTCAATTCTTTCATTGTGATAATTGGTTTGATGTTTCCTCATTATCCATTCCTTACTCTTAGTAGGGTTTTCCATTAAGTATATGACTCTTCTATTATTTTCTTAATACGTTCTATAAATGTCTCGGTTATCTTATTAAGATTGTATCCAATGCTTTTGTCACCTCTTCCATTGTTCGATTGACTCTTTCTCCCAACTCTTTTTTGTCCATCTCCCAACTCTTATTTACTCTGCTCGATACCCCTGAGACGATGCTTCATGTTCTTTACTTCTTCCCTATAACAGTTAATCTTGACATGTAGTTTGTTGTTGTTGACCATCTTGGGGTTAGTTTTCTCTATGGACCCCACTTTCTTTCTTTTTTCTTTTTTTTGTTCTTTCCTTATAATTTTGACTTAAAAGTCACAATTTAAATAAAAAATTTAAAATTTAATTTTTATAAAAACGTTTTATCAACTTTACTTCAAGTATAGAAACCTAAAGCTTATAAAGTTTATATAAACTTTGTTTCTTTAATAAATAATTTGACTTCTTTAAAACCCTACAAACTTTAATTAATGTATGGATGGGTCACTTTAATAATTTGACTTCTAGAGCTGGGTAATTTCTGGTTTTTAGTAGTTTCTGGGTTTTAGCTATTTAGATAGGATTTTGGATAATTTCAATTTTGTTTTGATTTATCAAATATTTGAATAGCTTCTATTATTTATATTTAATTTGATTATATAAATTTTACGTCAATCTTATTTATTGCACATAAATTATAAAATATTAAAAACTGCTATCTACAATTTTAAGCAAATATTCTAAAAAAAATTTTAGAAAATATTACTTGACTATTTTTTTTATGTCCCTACCAAATGTGTCCTTTATAGATAGCTTGGCTAAACAATAGACAAAAATTCTCATGATTTTGGCAGGAGTTATTTAATTTATAGTTAAAATTGTAGAGAATAATAATAATGTCTAAATGGTTGTGTTTTAGTCTTATTAATAAACTTTCTTAATCTCAAATATTATGAAATAAATAAGAAATCTATTGGAATTAATGTTGCTATTCCAAATGAAATGATAAAGATTCATTCAAAATAATAGAAGAGTCATATACTTAATGGAAAACCCTACTAAGAGTAAGGAATGATGATAATGAGGAAACATCAAACCAATTATCACAATGAAAGAATTGAGCAATTAAGAGAACGAGTAGAGGTGTTATCCGCACAAGACCTAGTCCACCAAAAACCTATATGACTCTTCTGCCCAATTTTACCATGACTCTTCTGCCCAATTTTACCATGTTTCTTGTAACTGCACTTATTTTCAATGACCAACTTCTGAGGCTTGTAGAATGAAATTAGTAACTAATGGGCAATTAGGAACCGATAGAATATATGATGGTTATTACCCATACACCTTCATTTTTCATTTCTGATGTACCCATCACAATTTATAAAATTATGAAATGTTCAATTTTTACTTTTTGCAATTTTTCCATACTTGGAATTTTTACTGAAAATCACTATCTCCCAAACTAAGAATTTATGGAAAATATACCTATAAGCAAATTTGTTTGTCATGATGAGTAGAAAAAATGTTGAAATTGGTAATTTTTCTGGTTAATATTTTCTGGGTCTCTTTTTCCTCTTGCAAGTTTTCAAAAATCAACATTTTGCACGTCCAAATAGTGGATTTTGGCCTTGCTTTGCATCCTAGATCCACATCGTTCTGAATTTGGACTCAAGGATATAGATTCTTTTGTGTGCTTGGATCACGATTGTACCATAACAATTTGAACCTCATCCGATCCCCCATCCATCCTCGGGCTTCTTCAAAACCCTTTTAACTTTAAATTCCACAAAATTGAAGCAAAGCACCTCAATTCTCCTCACTGGCAAATGCGTGGACTTCATGAATAGCGTCAAAATTGAGAAAGTATCATTAAATTTATATTTAATTTGCTCATGTTATGGGCAAAACAATCTTTTCTTAAACCTTTTTTAATTTATGGGCGTGGCATTGTGATGACATGGCATTGTGCTGATGTGGCATGATGTTGACACGGCATGGTGATGATTTGACAGGAAAAATATCCCTTGAGTGCTCAAAAAATCTCATGTGTCACCCCATGATGTAGCCAGATCACCCTCCTACTAGTAAATGGTTTCAAGATTAGCAAAATAGTCGTTTAAACAGACTACTTTTGAGATCCTGAATGATTCCAGTGACGACATGTGTCTAGAGTGGTTTTGTAATATCCCAACTGATATGCTATTGTTATTTGGTAATATAATTGTTGTTCAGATACTCAAATGGTGTTGGAAAGATGAATAAAATGTGCATGCAAAAGTGTCGTGCCAAATGGCCCTAAAAAATAACTAATCTGGAGAGATAATAGGGAAAAGACTTTACTAAGAAGAGATACGCATACCACTGATAATAATGTTGATAGACTGCAGATAGATAAGATGCATGCAGGTTATATCGGAAAGATAAGATAATAGTGCTCCTCTCCTGAATTTGACACCCAACTAAAAGAGTGCCATCCTTCTGCTGATCTTGATGTTTTTGAGGGAGGAGTAGTTTGTTGTTGCTAAAAAATTGTAGGAGTGATGTTCTAGGCCTCCAAGAGAGATAAGGAGTCTCATGCATAGGTTTTGACTCCTCCAAGGAACCTAGAGGATTGTTCTACCACCAAGAAGGTCGCATCCCCCTCTCTGACATTTTTGTTGCTAGCTTTTCTGGATACACAAACAATGGAATGATAATCACTCAGTATAGTGTGGTGAGTATGCTGAGAAAGATAGTGATGAAATGCAAAGGAAAGACTGAGATTCTGAATCCCGGTGAATTATTCTAAGGATTTTCAGTTGTTCCCCTGCTGCAAAACATGAACCTACAATAAATATCTCTCTGTGTGTTGGATCACTAAAGAAGAATGAATATGGTGAATAATTGATGATAGATGTGGATGATCTATCCTAAAGTGATTAGGGCGGATAGATTTCACTGTCGAAACCCCTTGTTAGTTGAAGACCTTCGTCTCCAACCCTAACTTGTTGTTGCGGCACCTGTTGTTGCTACTCTAGAAACCAAACTCAACAATAATAATCATAGATAATCATTTTTCTTCAATCACCCTTCTTATATAGCTTAGCATGTACTTTTAGGGTTTGCATGTCACTTTTAGGGTTTGCGCTTTACTTTTTTCATGCATGCAATTCTAATTTCTTGTTGACTTTAAGCCTGGATAAATAAGGCTTTCTTTAGCATAGTGATGACTTAATATTGAATGAATGCTTTGTTATGCTCTAGGTATCATATGTCCTAATTCAATCCCCTTTTCATGCAATACCCTCTTGAACCTATGGGAATTAAGTAAGTTAGCGGGCGTTTTTGGTGCTTAAGTAGAAGAGGACATTATCGTCCTCCCCGCTTGAAATTTCTTGTCCTCAAGCAACTATAAACTAGGATGCTGCAATACATGTTCACCCTCTCATGTGGCGTCCTCCATAGGTAATTCTTTCCATTTTACCAAGTATTCTCGAATCGCCCTGTTTCAAAGTTTCTTTTCTCGAACCTGTAGAATTATCTCTAGAATCAGTACCATAAGTTATTCATCATCTAAGGGAGGTAATTTGGTGGATGGAGCAATGTTTTTCCCTATTGTTTTCTTGAGGTTCGATACATGAAATACACTGTGAATTTTTCTTTCCTATGGAATTTCTAGTTCATAAGCCACCTCTCCAACCTTCCTAACTACTTTGTAAGGGCCATAGAAGCAGGATTTTAGCTTTTCTACCTCTTTTTTCTTGAGTGAAGATTATCTGTAAGGTTGTAGCTGTAAATATACCAGGTCTCCTACCTCAAAACTACGCTCAGAGTCTGTGTCAATCTGCATATATCTTCTTTTGATTATGAGTTGCATGTATATTCTCTTTTATAACTTTAAGAATATCTTGAGTGTCTTGTACCCAATATTTTGCCTTAGGTTCTTTGTTGTCCCCAAAGACTAAATCTGCAAAATTTAGCACCTCATAGCCATATAAATATTTGAAAGGAGTCATCTTAATAGACATATAGTGATTATTATTATAACTTTACTCCCCTAGGTGTATCCATTTAATCCATGTCCTTTGTTTCCCTGCTACATAATTTCTCAAATATTCCTCAATCCATTTGTTGACTATCTATGTCTTCTCGTCGCTCTGAGGATGATAACATGAGTTAGTAGCTAGTTATGTCCCCACTAATATGAACAACTCCTACTAGAAGGAGCTGGTGAATTTATTGTCACGATCACTGATAATAGTTTTAGGTAGTCCATGGAGTTTGAAATCTTCTCTGAAAAACAAGTATGCTACCTATGATGATGAATAGTTGAAAGAAATAAAAAAGAAGTGGGAAAATTTTGTCAACCAATCTACTACCCAGTATAAGCAATTTCGTCCTTGTACCTTGGGTAAACCCGTAATGAATTCCATCGAGATGCTCCCCCATTTATGCTTCAGTATTGATAATGGTTGAAGTAACCATGTTGGATGAGTGTGTTCAATTTTATTATGTTGGCACATACTGCATACCTGAACAGGATGTATTACATTCTCCTTGAGGCCTTTCCATGAGAACCTCTCTCTAATCTATCTGTAAGTTTTCAAGAACCACTGATGCCCTGATAGTGGTGAATCATGTGATGCTTGTATAATCTTTTTCTTTAAACCTAACTCTGGAACGAGGTATATCCAGTTCTTTTAGTAAATCATGTCGTCGATTACCCTGTGCATGTCGTCTTGTATTTTTTCGTCTAACAATTCACAAGAAAATTTATTTTTGGAATATTCCACCAAGAGAAGAGATCTCCAATCAGTAGATATACTCATGAGTGATAATGAGGTTGGTCTTCTTAATAAAGCATCAACTACAACATCGTTCTTTCCCTTAACATATTATTTTTCAAAGGCGTATGCATGTAACTTGCTGACCCTTTTTTGTTGACGCTCATTCAACTTTTCTGCTTTAAGAAGTATTTGAGGTTGTTGTGATTTGTCTTAATTTTAAACCTGCTTCCCACAAAATACTATCTGAATTATGTTAAGGCGTGTAAGATTGCTAGAATTTCCTTATCATATATATAGTAGTGGTGTTCATAATCTTTAAGCTTCTAGCTCTCAAATGCAATCGGGTGATATTTTTGCATCAATACCGCCCCTAGTCCCTCTCCTGAAGCATAACACTCAACTATGAATCATTGTGAGAAATATGGTAGTGCCAAAACAGGACAAGAACTCGTGATTTTTTTTATTTTTTCAAAGGTTTGTTGTGCCCCTTCTGTCTAGTTGAATGCCCATTTATTTGTAAGATCAGTGAGTGGTGCGGTGAATTGAGAAAACCCATTTACGTATCTCCTGTAATATGTGCAAAGGCCTAAAAATCCCTTCAGTTCTGTTACATTTTTTGGTGTAGGCCAATCCAATATAGCTCTAATCTTTTCTGTGTGAACCTATACTCCTCCAATGCTTATTATGTGCCTTAGATATAACATCTCCTACATACCAAACTCACATTTAGAAATTTTTGTGTAAAGAGATTGTTCTTCCATAATTCCCAGTACCTCATCTAGGTGTTTCAAATGCTCCTCCCAAGTTTCACTGTAGATCAAAATGTCATCAAAGAACACAAGTAAAAATTTATGCAACTGAACCTTGAAGGTGTGGTTCATGCAAGATTGAAAAGTTGTCGGAGCATTGGTGAGTCCAAAAGGCATGACTAAGAACTCATAATGACCATAGTGGCAATGGAAGGTTGTCTTCTAAATATCTTGATCCCTTACTCGGATCTTATGATACCCTGATAGAAGATCAATTTTTGAGATGTATTTTTCCCCCTGTAACCCATCCATTAATTCATCAATCTTGGGGATGGGATACATGTTTTTAATGGTTTTCTTGTTGATGGATCAGTAATAAATACACATACGTAAGGTTCCATCTTTCTTTTTTACCAAAACCACCATTGATCCAAATGGAATAGAACTCGAATAGATGTAACCTAGTTCCATCAATTCCTTGATTGTGTTCTCTATCTCATCTTTGTACCTTTTGGGACGCATGTACGGAGTGGTGATGATTGCATGTTTCCCCTCCTCTAACTCAATAATGTGCTTGAACCCTCTATCTAGCGGTCGACCTGCTGGAATATCTCTGAATACCTTCTCATGTTCCTGTAATAATGCATGTATATCAGTTGGATGTTGGGTGTTGTTATCTGGAGGATTCCTAAAAGTAACAAAGCATTCGCCTAACCATTCTATGACTCCCTTTCTGACTACAGCCTCCATTCTTTGTGATGATACTAGTTTGGGGGGATAAGTGTTCATGCCCCTCAAGACTGCATGTTTTCCATCCTGTCCCTGGAATTCCATTTCCATTGACTTGTAATCTATAGTATATTTCCCTATCTAGTAAATCCATTGAACCCTTAATACTACATTTGTATAAGCTGCATTCAACATATAAAATGAGTCGGTCATATTGTAGTTCCCTAGTGTGACATTTAATTTGGGAATCTAATAGTTTCATTCCATGCTATTATTATGTGCTACCACTATGGAGAATCCTTCAAATTTCTCTGTATGAATACCCCACTTAGACACCCACACTGCACCAATGAAATTGTGGGTCCCCCCCCCCAATCAATTGACAATCCTAACCTGTGGCCCTGTACTACTCCCCTGACGCTGAAAGTGTGAAACCTAGGTACTCTGGATAATGTAACAATGACTCCCCCCAGTGATTCTCCCTAAAGTGACTCCTCCTCTATTGCCATCAATTCCTCAGTTGTTTCCTATTTCAAATCATCCCCTTCACTATCTGAATAGACTTCTATATAGTACTAGGCCTTTTCTTTCCCTACGCACCTGTGACCCGGACTCCATGGTTCATGTTAAGTGAAGCACAATTTTTTCCTTCTCAGATCCTTCCTCGTGTCATCGTCCAACCAGGTTTTCTTTGGCCATTCCTATTGAAAGGGTTTCTTGTCCTTTTCTTTTATTGGGAAGTTTGTCTTAGTTGGAAACTTGTTCTTAGGGACTGAATCTTGTATATCTTAGGTTCTATTGATCGCATCCTATAGAGTGGATGGCTTGTAGGATTTCACCCACCCACGTAAAGGTTCTATCAAAACTTCTGTAAATAACATAATCAACCTGCTCTTGGACACATCTGTTACCATACCAGCTACTATATGAAACTTTGAGATGAAGGCCTCGGCATTGTCTATCTGTTTGAGTTGTGCTAACTCTCTAAAATGTATATCCGGGTCCCTTTTGTCAATCCACTCCATGAGCCTCTGTGTGAAATCACTGTAAGAACTAATGGTGTTGTGACCCAACGTCACTAACCCATGGAACCACCACTCATGAGCCTCTCCGTCCAGATGTAAGGTAGGAAATTTAATGGCATCTGTCTCTATCATAGGGTTGATTTGGAAGTAAGTATCCAAATTCTAGACCCATATTCTCACTGAACACTCATGAGTCCCTTCAAAATTAGGAATAGTCAACCTGCCCATAGTTTTCTGCAATTCATAGTTCTGGATAAACCCTCTGTTAAAATTCCTTGGTCGGTTCCTTCTTTTCATATTGAAGAAGTCTGAGAATTACATAGTTGAATGGAACTCAACTCCCAAATCCTTGTATTTAAGTAAATAAACCCCAAATGGTTCACTAGGCTATGCTGGCATGACTAGTCCTGCAACGACATTCTCTAGAAAGTGAGGCATAGTAGATCTGGATGGTTTGTTGTATATGTGAGGAGTTCCCTGCATATTGGTGTATACATGTTTCCCGCTACTACTAGTAGATCCTCTATCCTTTGGTGAAAGAGGTAGACTGTGATGACCCTGTTCTAGCTTAAGAGCCAACCTGTTTATGGCATGCAATACTTATTTCTTCCCTTTAGCTAGGTCATTTAATGCACTAACTAAGTTACGAAATTCCAACCTGTCTTCCTCTTCCCCTATTCACTTTCCTATGTCGAAGTTTAATCATGTTGGGTCCATGTCTGAATTTGTATCTTCTAACTGAATATCTTCAAATTCCAAATCCTTTGTGTATCTACTCTTCCTCCGCCTATAAGTTACAAAAGTATTTTCTTCCGGAATCATTTACTTTTCATGTTCAATCCCACAGCTGGCAAGGAGCATGCTCTTATACCACTGATATTCTATTGTACTTTGGTAATATATTTGTTGTTCAGATACTCAAATGGTGGTGGAAAGATGAATAAAATGTGCATGCAAAAGTGTCGTGCCAAATGGCCCTAAAAAATAGCTAATCTGGAGATATAATATGGAAAAGACTTTAGTAAGAAGAGATACACATACCACTAATAATAATGTTGATAGATTAACAATAGATAAGATGCATGCAGGTTATATCGAAAAGATAAGATAATAGTGCTCCTCTCCTAAATTTGACGCCTAGCTAAAAGAGTGCCCTCCTTCTAATGATCTTGACGTTTTTGAGGGAGGAGTAGTTTGTTGCTGCTAAAAGTTTGTAGGAGTGATGGTCTATGCCTCCTAGAGAGATAAGGAGTCTCAAGCATGGGTTTTGACTCCTCCAAGGAACCTAGTGAATTGTTCTACCACCAAAAAGGTCACGTCCCTCTCTCTTACATTTTTGCTGCTAACTGCTCTGGATACGTAAACGATGGGCTGATAATCACCCAGTACGGTGTGCTGAGTCTGCTTAGAAAGATAGTGATGACATGTGGAGGAAATACTGAGGTTATGAATCCCCACGAATTATTCTGAGGATTTCCAGCTGTTCTCCAGCTGCAAAACGTGGACCTACAATAAATCTCTCTGTGTGTTGGATCACTAAAGAAGAATGAATATGGTGAATAACAGATGATAGACCTGGATTATCTATCTTGAAGTAATTAGGGCAGATAGATTTCACTGTCAAAACCCCTTGTTAGTTGAAGACCTTCGTCTCCAACCCCAACTTGTTGCTGCTCTAGAAACCAAACTCAACAATAATAATCATAGATAATCATTTTGGTTGAATGACCCTTCTTATATAGATTATCATGTACTTTTAGGGTTTGTATGTCACTTTTAGGGTTTGCGCTTTACTTTCTGCATGCATGCAATTCTAATTTCTTGTTGACTTTAAGCCTAAATAAATAAGGCTTTCTTTATCATACTGATGAATTAATACTAAATTAATGCTCTTGTATGCTCTGGATACCATATGTCCTCGGTCAATTCCCTTTTCATGCAGTACTCGCTCGAACCTATGGGAATTAAGTAGGTTAGCAGGTGTTTTTGTTGCTTAAGTAGAAGCGAACATTACAGGTTTTCTTTCAGACTCGTGCTCATTGATTAACTTGTGTGCACCTTCACGGATCTGAAGCACCATCATTCGTTGATATGATCCACCCGATATTCCAATACTGACATGTCTAGCGCGGGTCCCTTTACTCTTGACACCCTGCACATCACATCTAGACCCAATGTCACACCTCCACATGTCAAAGGAAAATTGGTTTCAGGATCTGCGAAAGGTGGTTTCCTAAACTCACTTTTACGATCTTGAACACATCAACAGCTAACATGTTGATAGGGTGGTTTCCCCTTCAAGTTCATGTTGATTAATTAACCAATATGCATCTTCGCGATCCTAGAGCATTGTGAGTTGTTGATTTGCACTACTACTCAATGGTCATATCTCCTCCGCCTTTGGACTCCATCACAGGCAGTCACATATGCATGTAGATCTGTTATGGTTGATCCACATTAAACCTTATGTTGAGGTGGCTCCTCCACGCCAGAAATTCTACCCACGTGGCATTTCCATGTCACTCGTCATGTGGCGTGGGTGGGGTCCACATAGTAATTTCTAAAAAAATTAAAATTTTGAAACTTCTACAAGTGGCTATGTGAACTTACACTTGCCAATTTTTCGTACAACCAGATGGCCAATTCGATATACACCTAGTCATTCATAATACTTCACAAACATTATAAATAGACAGGATGCATTTTGATCTTTCATCTTATTGAGAAATCTCTATGCAATCGAATAAACTTAAATCTTTCCCTCTTCATTTTATTTATCACCAGCTCCCCTTCTTGTTCTGAAAACAAAATTGAGCTCCTCCGGGCATGAATGTTTCCTCAATTAGTCTTTAATATGTAACTTCACCCAAATTTTACCAAAAATAATGAATTCTTCCCCACTTCTCTCTTAGTTTAACCTAGTCATTCAGACATTCATTCAATAAGCTATATACCATTATGATTTCAACAATGGAATGTTTATACATTGTTTCCAGTATTCCACCCGTATAATTCTCGTCATAACCTTTTGTTGCAACCTGTAATTCTACCTATAAAATTCAAATTTGACTCGTACGGTGCCAGTGTTATAGCCTCAACTCTAATACCAAATTGTCACGAACCCAGTGACCCCATAATACTAATTGGATTGTGATACATCCATTATTTTAAACCAGAAACATCCATATTACCCTTATATTTTTTTTCTTATTGTTTAATTGGGGTTTACTATGGAATTGTGGACAAATATGGAAGCATAGCTAATTCAAACATGTAGGGAAACAAGGCCAACATAATTGCTATGAATACAATCTCACAATTGACCGTAATTTCATTAAACTTTCAACAATAATTAAATAAAATGAATTTCAATGATTTTCCACAACACATTCATACACAAAGAAATACTTGTTTGAAAATGTTGTCTGCAAACCAAGGATGTTCCACCCAGTCGTAGGCTATATCAAACCAAATCTTACATTGATAGGCCACCCCCAAGATGGGACTATCAATCCACAAGATCGTGTTGGTTTCTTTGGCTACAACTATACCTTAGCCAAGGAATGGGGATCCATTCTCTCAGTTAACAATACATCAGGCACCCTTCTCTGAGTGAATAGTATCCCGGGTTTGTTACCCCAATTCCTTTCCAAGGCTCTAGGGACTTATGTTGTTCTCTCTGTCTAGTTCTCTGTGTGCAACAGAGTGATAATGGTATAGTGATGGTGATACGGATGGTAGAGGTTCACTTCCCAATAGTTAAGGTTTGTAGCAAAAAATGACTATCTCTCGCATGAAGGAAGTGAAGTGCAATGATGGCTAGCTCTCTTTATTTATAAGCAAGGTTAAGGCTAGCCAAGTGGCATCAAAGGTGATAAAAACTAGCCACTTGGCATTCATACAGATGGACACTTTTCATTTTCTAAAGACAATGGACAAGTGGCATGTATGGGTTGGGCACTTTTTTCCCTCTAAACCTAGACTTGGGATAATCTCTCTTTTCCTTGTGGAAAGATAGTTCCCCCATCTCTTCTTTGTTCTTTGGTCTGCAATAGTCTTGGATTTTATATTAAAGAGTGAAAGTTTACAAATTTACATAGCTTGGTTATTCTGGACCATATATTCAGCTTGTATCCCTTTCATCAATATTTACATTTTTTACATACTGGGGTCAAAAACGAGGTGTTCCACATGCCATATCTGTAAATTTGTACAAACCCATACCAATGCTCTCACAATCTATAAAGTCTACACGTTTATAAAGTATACACATGATCATCATATCTTACGAGATGTTTATGAGAGGTAGGATTCCATTATTGAGTCTGTGAAGACCATTATTATATAGAATGAGTGCCTTGAGTATGGGACATTAGCATAGAGCTTATTCACTACGATATAGAATATTCTTATCGTGGGGTGGGAAAGAATTACACACCTTTGTATTGCTTGGATTGCTCATTAAATCCCAAGTTTTACAAACGAGATTGGCTCAATGGTGGGCACTCACATGGATGGAGATATTTCACAGGGAAGGAAGGCATCATTTAGAAGGATATATCAGGATAGAGCATCCCTTACTAAGGTCAAGGAGAGATTCATAGAGTCTCCCTTAGCACTAGGAGATTTGGTGGCTATGATGTTCTTGGAGACAAGGGAGTCAAGACACCCTCTGGTTGGTGGGAAATTCAAGGGACAACACGCCCTATTCTACAGAGATTGGCCTTGAAGGTCCTCTCTTAGGTTATTTCATCCTCTTGGTGTGAGAGGAATTGGAGCACATGTGAGAATTTGTACAGTTTGAAAAAGGAGCAAGCTTCAATAGTCCAAGGTAAAGGCAATGGTGTATGTGCACACCAGTATTAGCCTTATTTATAGGCAAAGGTAGGAGTGTTTGAAGGGAAAAACAATGATGTGGAATGTGTTACCTAATAATATGGGTTTGGACGACAATATTGAGTTGGCATTAGCCAACATGGATTTTAATGATCCGATGCTAGAGCCATCCAATCACTTTTGATGATGAGCCTCTTAAGGGGTCATCCTCCACACCAACAAATGCAACAACAAATTTTGGATTGGGTACAGAGGAGGAGGATGCCAGTGACGACGATGGTGATTTTGTTGATTCTAACATGGAGGACTATTGATATTATGGTAGTGACCATTTATGAGCTATGACATTCTTCTCTATTTTGAACTTTTCGTTGGAATTCCCTTGGTATCTACTATCAATCTATCTATGCAATACATTTTGATTTTGATGACAAACCAACAAATTATGGCTCTAACTTCAAACTTATGATTTCTAAACTTCTATTTTACAACATATGCCTACTATAAACTAGTTTCATGTGTGTTTGTCATTTGATCATGATTTTTCATTGATGTAGTAACTAGTTACATGATGTATCAATATTTTGTAAATGTTCTAATTTCTCAAAAAATTAGATCTTTATATTTCATTTTGTGTTTTGTATTGTTAACGTGTATAACATGTTCCACGTGTCTAGTCTATGGGGTCATCATGTCCCGTGTCGGATGCTTGTATTTTCATGTCCTCCATGTCCCATGTCCATGTTTCAAGGGACTAAGTGGTTCTGATACCAAAGTTCGAGAAAACTTGACACAAACACACAAATAAGCATTGGACTTTGGGAGTCTACACTCAACAAGCCTCAAAGGGGAAATTATATTCAATCAATCCATTCCCCCATGTCTATATTGTACATTAGGTTCCTTTATATAGATTTAGGTGACCATAACAATCATGTCATAATTAGATATTGAGTTCAACCATCTCCAATAATCTCTCCCTAAATCTTCCAATTGATCCTATGAGATCTTCATCCATAACTTTTCTCATTGTCCTCATATTGGTTTCATATGTGGAATTTTATGTGTCGTCTATCTCATTACAAAGTAGTCATATAATTTAGATAATATTCACGATTCACAAGGAGTTAAATCAGCATTAATGGGGTGTTTAAGACCTCTATCTATAACGAGCTCAAACTAAGTTGTCTAATTCAATGGATAAAGTCATTAACACTACAATTGTCAAACTTTGAAATGGATATATTCGTGAACATGAAAAGTGCGTTTTTAATAATGCAAAGTAAATAGTGGTATAACTTAAATATCAAGCAAAATATTTAAAGGAAATTTGGAAGTAAGAGTGTTGAATTGGGGTAATCCTAAGTAAAAGCCTCGTCATAATCTTTGGTCGTGAATAGAGTTGGTTTGAGGCTAGCCTAAGTAAAATGCTTATTATGAAGAGTTGTTTCAAGGTTAGCAAAAGCAAAATCCTTGTCATGGCATGTTGATCAAATCCTTGTTATGAAGAATGTTAATATGGGGTTTGCATAAACAAAACCTTTGTTATACATTATCCCAAAACTTTGGTTAAGTGGTTGTGGTACAATTGAATGAGGATTCAAAAAAATAGTTTTGTCTCTATCAAAAGATAACTTTATATCTAGACCTTTGACCTAGTAAATAGGCAGTTGTTGAACCCAATTATTGTGGCAGTCATTTAGATGGTACATTGCTAAACAATCTAATAGTTTGGAAGGTGAAGGTAGTTTGGAAACAAGCTTTAACTGTACTTTAAAGTATCAACATAGATCCATCATAACTCTAGCTTTACCAAGCGGCAAGAGGGATCAAATCTCTTGAGGTGCAAACCTTACCTCAAGTTTAGCAATCTAAAAGGAATTTACACCTCAATAGAGGAAATTTTTGCACCTTCAAGGATTTGATCCCTCTCCACACTTGGTAGAGCCAGATTTAAGATGGATCTCTGCTGATACATACTTCATTGACCATTGCTCCTTTAACTTATGTTCTTAAATGATATAAGCTTATAAATAATTTTGTTTTAAATGATATAAGCTTATAAAATAAATTTTGTTTTATGATAAAAAAAAATTGATCAAAAAATAAGCATATGTTAGATGATGCCACTACCACAATTGGCAAAGTAAAAACTTGTCCAAATGCTATTTATTCAAACGAACTAGTAAAGTTTTATATTTTATCATGAGAAAAGGATTGCTTCACCATGCTAGTTTTATTAATCCATTCATTTCCTCACAAAACAAACATATGCCTCCGTATCAACGTAAGAACTACTCGAAAAGCTCCTACTTCATGTTTAATCAGTAATCTCCACGCTGTTTACATAAACCAATGAGTAGAGCGCTGGATATGTCCATTATCATTGTTTCTCCATGGAGCAAAGGCACCCTTTGACATTGACCATTTATTTCAGATTTTCTTGCTCCTCTCTGAAGTAAAGAAGATTGTAATCACATCATTATTACTCATGGTTTCAGATTTGTGGATGAAGCACAAGGCTTAAATGGCAAGTTTTATTTTTGTTTTCTACTATGAATAATTACAATTAATCATAACTTTTATTTAGCCAAATTATATACTTCAGCAACAACTAATTTGTGTAGTTGCTTCCTGCATGATAATGACATTATACAAATGCCCCTAGAATAAAACATTTAAATGCATACAGTTCCACATCTAACCATAATAGGACATTGGGCTCCATATTTCTATTTGTGGGCGTTGAAATGAGAGCATACTCAGTTTGTTGGTGTTATTATTTGTGTAAGTAGTGCCATCTTAATGACATTTGCAAACTGACCTTGTGGGTGTTATTTGGACCTGACAATGTGTTTGGTTTTATAATTCTTTTTAATATTTGTTTTTTGAGTTGACATATGCCATGTCAGCATTACAGACATGACACATCTCACCCTATTGGGATGTACAAAGTGCCTCTCAGCGCAATGAAGCTCAAGAGATAAGTAACATTTAGTGAACTTGTAAAGCAATACTAGGAGCATATTTTTCAGCAATAGATGTTTTATATACATTAAAGACCACATTAAAAGAGTATCATATATTTCGCTTGAAAAGGAAGACTAGAAATATCAACAAAAAAATAGTAATGATGTTTAAAGTTATAAATTTCACCTTGGCATTCAGCAGTGATTTATAGATGTCAATAATGGTTGGAGGTCAATGTTATACTAGGGATGTAATGTTGAATGGGTCATGTAATGCCCCAAAAAGTATATCATGTAAGTTGATATAACATGTATAACATATTGTCTTGAGTGGATCTATGTGTATGAATGAAAGAGGCGGGGATAGATAGTAGTCAAGAATTTCGAATTTATCAGTGCAATCTTTATTCTCTCAAATCCGTGCACCAAATTTATATGTATATTTTGTTATGTGACTCGATTTCTCTTTCAGAGGTTTGTTAATTTAGATGCATTTTCATTTTCATTAAATTCAACGACCCGTTCCATCTATCCAAACCATCCATAGCTATATTACGGTATGTCATATCATAGTGTTTCTCTCTTCCTCGATGTAAGTAGAGGCCATACATGTAAATTAAGATAATGTATTTTCATTTATTTCAACAAGCTAATCCATCTATTAAACCCATCCATAACTATCTTAGAGTCTCCCCTCTTCCTTGATGTAAATAGGGGCCATACATGTAAATTAAGATCATGTTAAGAGATTAGCTTCTGTACATGGTGATAATAATCTAAAACAGAAGTATCCATAACGCTTACAAAATTTTGCCATCAGTTGTACAATATGCTCAAACTTCACATTGGATCATTTTTAAGCGGGTAACGTAATCTATCGGCCACACTGAAATTCATTACATAAAACCTCAGCTTATAGCAGACGACCTGAATTTTACATCATCATCATTAATCTTGTACATTCCTATAACCAACTCATAGTTATGTACATAGTTTTCCATGAGAAACGTACTCCTTTAATAGCACCTGCAACACTCTCTGTGCTTCTAAGGCAATCTTCTGATTATGCTTTGAATTTCCTGTCTATTGTTTAAGATCAAAATAACTTAGAATTAGATATAGACATTTGTACTCTATGATGGTTAAAGTTGTCCTAAGAGATACATCAAAATGAGACAATTTACAATTTCTCTCTTTGGATAATGAATCAAGGGTAGTCACACATAGGCCATGTGAAGCGATCTTCTTTTCAAAAAATTAATGTATATTGACAAAACTGAAAGGTGTTATGGATTAGTCAGTCATGGGCTCATTATCTTCTTTTGTTTTGTTCTCTTTCTCCTGCTGGGAATCACCATCTGTAATCTGTTCAATACCAACCTGTGGAGAAAACAACCACCTCGGTTATAAAACAATAGTCCCATAGATCATGAAGGGACCCTATCTTCTCAAAAATATTCACTAAAACTCAAAGCAAATGTGTTATGCCACATTCATTTTGTTTATGTTTAACAAAACACTAATATTTGCAAAAAAAAGAATCAGTCTATGATTGCTACCATGCATATATATAAACCAATGTTATCAGGACCGGACCGGTCATCAAACCGGCAGAACCCAAAAATTTGAACCGGACCGGAACCAGAAAAAAACCGGTCGACCAAAAACTACATAAAATACTCAAATTTTGTAAAAAAACATATATATTCATGTGCATCCATATGAATCCAAACCATTATACGCAAATATGCATAGTTTCTCGTGTATATAGAAAGTATGGGTGCATATATCCAAAATAGTACTGAATGCAATATATCTTTGAACCACAATACATCAACAAAGAGGCTCTAAATAGCCCCTAGAGTCCAAAAATAAGCATGATACTAATCAATCACTATAGTCTAGACTCTAATTGGGCATAGTAGACACCCTACAATTTTGATGAAACCTACTAATCCAAGCATTAAAAGAAGGGCGAAAAAAACTTTGCATGCCTAATAAGTAGTTTTGCTTGAGTGAAGGGTACATTTTTCCAAAGGTCACGACAAAGGAGTTAAACAATCAACACCAACAACATCAAGATACATAGAGAGGTTTGATGGGCTTCATTAAATGCCAATCCCCTACCCTCGTACATTATAGAATCCAGTGGAAACGTTGCAATCCTGAAACCCTGAAAACTGTGAAGTATGTTGAGTTTATAATGGAATAAAAAATTCTACTTTTTGCATATGAAGTCCAATGAGGTTGGAACCACTCACAAACATCCTGAAACAATAAATGGTAATGTTAAAAAATTAAGTAAAAGGATAGAAAATGAAAGATATGGAGAATGCCAACTTTAAGGATTTAATATTAGCATTTAATGGTACAGATGATTACTAAGATTAGGTCTTTTGTTGTTAGTGTAGGATTTCTGTGGTTTTTTTCTAATTTGAATTTTATGGGCCCGCAGCTGCAGTTGAATGACGCTGTACAAAACCAGCCAGTTTCGTACGAAACTGGCCGGTTCGGGACCAAACTGGCCATTTCCGGGCTAGGTAGGCGGTTCGGACCGCTTGAGGGATGAAACCGGTCGGGTCAGCCGGTTTTGCATGAGCAGGACCGGTTCTGATAACACTGATATAAACTAGCAATTGAAAACAAGATAGAAAAAGATACAATTAATCAGAATTAGAATTTCAAAAAGACATAGGCTCTGGAAACGACTAATCTATGGTGTGTATGCTTGTATATCAACGGATTCTGGAAACACCATCAAAATTAAGTAAATGGTACCCAAATTTAGTCAAGGAGTGTATAATTTTCAAGTATTCACAAATTAAAAAATAGAGACCAAAAACAACTTTTAAGTATCCACAAATCAAAAAATAGGAACTAAAAAAAAATATTAATTACTTATCTATTGTGAATCCATTTTTTAATATTTTAATAAAACAGCATATACATTATTGAGATTAACATATTATTGATAAATTGCTATCCATTGAAATGTTAATATGTTGCTAATGCCTCAATAGATTTATTATTAATGTTGTATATTTAACGAGCCTGTACAGAAATATTCTGATAGAAATCAAAGGTCCACATAGTTCTAGGGAACTGTGTGTAGATGGTATTGCTGTACAGACCTGTACAGCTTCTTCACATCTGTTCACTTGAAATCAAGGTGTGTATCCTCGATAATTTATTCATAAAATTATTTTAGAAGTTAATGGATCATGTGGCCCACCATTAAAAAGAAAATGGGAAATGGTATTTCCTGTATAGAAATGTACAGGAATACCTGGAAAATGTTTCCCACCTCATGCATGTTTCCATAACATCTCGATACTAAAAATGTTTCCTATAAGAAAACAAGAAAATCTAAATTTTCTTGATCCAATAGCATACTCTACGGTATTCTCCATCCAATACTGTTTGCCTATATCCTCAAGTATGAGGTCCATGCAATGTGCAGCATATGGGGTCCAAAATATGGTTGTGTATTTACTCCCTAACATCTTACTAGCAAAAAACATAGTTAGAACTTAGAGGCATTATCTGTGATGATCTGAACAACATTGGCCACCCCCACCTGCACAACAATCTCATCCAAAAGTTGAAATAGCAAAGTTTGCATCTTTCACCTTAACAGATGCATCAATTGATTTCAAGAACATGGTTTCTTGTGAGAAAGAGACAAGGAAATTTAGTATAGTACAGTTGCTTCCATCAGTCTATCCATCTGGCATGACGGTACATCTTGTTTTGACCCATGACTCTTTATATCCCTTCAAGTATTCATCTATGGACACAACTTCTTTGTTCAAAACAGATCCCCTCACATCATGCAGCCTTTGAAGCCCTTACCAGCGACAACAATGAAATCTCACATAGGTTGGTAATAAGGTGAGCAAGCAGCATTGAAGGGGATATCTGCATCATACGACCATCTAGTTATGTATTCATAAGCAACTTATTTTAATTGCTTCTTCCAATGGTTATCTAAGGTGGGTTGAGTTTGACTTGGTTGAAACTTGAGAGGCACTAGCATAGGTGGGGTAAGGAGTAGGTAAATATCTTCCAATGGTCCTCTTCCTCTTTTTAGGCTGGTTATCATGAGTGGGAGGAACATAACAAAAGGAGTCAACATCAGAAAAAGGGGTAGAGGAATAGTCTTCAAAACCAAAACTAGGATTTGAACTAGACCCCCTCATCATGGCATGCTATTTCTTCCTCCCTATTTCAGCATTTATTTCAGCCTATTTAGCCTTATCTACTTCAAATTTTTCAAACTGTTGTTGCAATTCCAGCCTTACTGCTCCAATCATTTCTGTTGGTGCATCACAAGGGGCAATTTGGCCTCTTACACCAGCCAAGTGTTGCTTCAGCTTATGAACACCCCCCACCTTTGATCAATTTCTTTCGAAATTCGCAAATCATTGTCCTGCTGTCAATGAAATCAGCATGCATCCATGCAAGGTCTTTCTCTGTTGGGGCCGTGGGAAATTCAAAGATGGACTGTTGAACAAATCTGCAAATTAAGATGTGCCTAATATTTCAGACTAAAAGATAAAACTAATAATTTTTCAATAAAATAATAAACTAAACGATAAATTTCAGACTTCAGACACCAGACCTCTTGTAAAAAATGTCTGAGCAAAACAAGGGCAGATTTGATTCATTTCAGACTGTTAGCATCATAGTTACATATATCGTGTCGGCGAATATATCGCTGAGGGTCCGGAATGTAACTTATCGGCAGCAACGGCGAAAATATCGGAAAATATCGGCAAATGTCGTAAAGCATAAAAAAAATACAAAAATAGCCATTTTTTTTCAATTTTTTTGACATCTAAAGCAACAACAACATCAAATAAACACATTGCTTGTAATATCCCGAATCCCGATATTTTCTATTTCTATGCAAATACGCTGATACAACCGGGCATGCAAACTGCCATGCAAAAATCCCTATTTTATAGAAAAAAATTAGGGTTAGGGTTTGTGAGATAGAATGAACACTTACCACTAATAAGCCGGCTAGACTGCTCATGAGAGAGTATGCAAGCATCAAGAACCGAATCGGAGACGGACTGATATCTTCTGCTTCCGGTGAAACCCCAGCAGCAAGAACCCGGATCAGATAAGGGTGACGTTTTCAGTGAAGGAGGTGTCCGATGAAGCTGTCGATTTGCAGGACTGATAGCCTTCCCGTGCCGGAGAGAATGCCTGGTACATGCGGAGTTTCTAAGGTCTCTAGGCAGGCTAGCGAATTGTTCCAGAGAGACAGCTGCTCACGCCCCCCTGATCCCGAAATAGCTGATAACTGCTCCGGATGAGCACGGTCGGATCTGATAATCACCGGGTACCGGAGTAAGATGCTGATGATGAGAATGGTGCCTGAGTTTCGAAGTAAAACTGAGATCTGAAGACCCAGCGACTGATTAGGGCTTTCTAGCTGAAACCCCCCCCCCCTTACGGCTGCACACGTTTCCCTGCAACAATCTATGCCATATACTGGATAACTATGAATGAATGTAAGAGCAAATGGTTAACCTATATGGCTTACCCTGAATGAGACTAGGGCAGATGTTTCACTGCCGAAACCCCGCTAGCTGAATACTCCGTCTCCAACCCCAACTACTGTGCTGCTATCCAACAGCTCCCAAAATAATAATCATCAAAAGTGAAGTCTCCTTTCGCTTTATCCTCCTTTTATAACTTTCAACCGCGAAAACCCTAATCTTTGACCTAATTAGGTCACTTTATCTTCTAATTTGCAGTTGACTTGCATGCATGCATATGGAGACTCAAATGAGTTCATGCATCATTAAATATTGCTTGGATGGCATGCACGAAGGTGGCCTTTGGCCCCGGTGGACCTTCCTGACCTAATAATGATGCCCTAGATTTTCTATGGATGGCATCAGTCCTTAGATGATTCCCTAACTATCAAAAACCGCTCGAACCCATAGGAATCACATAGGTTAGCGGTTTTGGGCCTCAAGGCCTAATCAGAAGAGGACATTACAGTCCTCCCCGCTTGAGATTGCTTGTACTCAAGCAACTTCAAACTGGGATGTTGCAATACCTGTTCACCTTCCCAGGTGGCATCCTCTGGCGGTAGTTCCTTCCACTGAACCAAGTACTCTCTGATTAGCCGGTTCCTGGGCTTCCTTTCTCTAGTCTGTATGATCCGTTCGGGAATCAGTATCAGCAGCCCTTCATCATCTAAAGGAGGTAATTATGTAGATGGAGCAATGTGTTGCCAAGGGTCTTCTTCAGGTTAGAGACATGGAACACATTGTGAATTTTACTTTCCTGTGGAAGTTCTAGTTCATATGCCACCTCTCCCACCTTCCTGATTATTCTGTATGGTCCATAGAAGCGAGGTTTTAACTTCTCTGCTCCTTTCTTCTTAAGTGAAGATTGTCTGTAAGGTTGGAGCCTTAAGTATACCAAATCCCCTACCTCGAAGCTCCACTCAATCCTGTGTTTGTCAGCATACAACTTTTGTTGATTCTGGGCTATTTGTAAATTTTCCTTCAATATTCTCAGAATGTCTTGACTATCCTGTATCCAATCCTTAGCCTTAGGAGCCCTACTATCTCCAAATGCCAATCTGCATAGTCCAAGCCCTCGTAACCATATAATGCCTTAAAAGGAGTCATCCTGATAGACATGTGATAGGTAGTATTGTAGCAATACTCCCCTAGGTGTAGCCATTTGATCCAGGTTCATTGCTGCCCTACTACATAGTTCCTTAAATATCCTTCGATCCACTTGTTGACTATCTCCGTTTGTCCATCACTCTGGGGATGATAACTCATACTGGTAGCCAGTTCAGTCCCCACCAATCTAAATAGTTCCTGCCAGAAGGCACCTGTGAATCTGCTATCCCGATCACTGACAATGGTCTTAGGTAACCGGTGTAACCTGAAGACCTCCCTGAAGAATAACTCGGCTACTTGAGCTGCCGAGTAGTCTGATGATATCGTGAAGAAATGTGCAAACTTGGTCAGTCTATCAACTACTACATATAATCAATCTCGCCCTTGGACCTTGGGCAATCCGGAAATAAAGTCCATGGAGATGCTTTCCCACTTCTGTTCTGGGATCGGTAGTGGCTGGAGTAACCCTGTTGGATGGGTGTTCTCAATCTTGTTCTGCTGACAGATGCTACATTCCCGTACATGTCGCATAATTTCCCCCTTGAGGCCCTTCCATGAGAACCTCTCTCGGATCTGCCTGTAGGTCTTTAAGAAACCTTGATGCCCTGATAAAGGAGAATCATGTGCTGCCTGAATGATCTTTTTCCTCAATGTGGATTCGGGGACGAGGTATATCCTGTTTTTGTAATAGATGATGTCACCAACAACCCGGTACCTGTCATCCTGAATTTGCCCGTCCAATCTGTAGATATACTACTGAGAGATAATGAGGCGGGACGCCTGGATAATGCATCAGCTACTACATTATTCTTACCTTTTACATACTCGATCTCGAAATCATAGGCTTGTACTTCGCTGACCCATTTCTGATGTCGCTCATTCAGTTCTTTCTGCTCCAGGAAATACTTGAGGTTGTTATGATCGGTTTTGATTTTGAACTTACTGCCCACCAGGTACTGTCTGAATTATGTGAGAGCATGCAAGATGGCTAGCATCTCTTTGTCATATATGGAGTAATGGCGCTCGTAGTTCTTCAGTTTACGGCTCTCAAATGCAATAGGGTGATGGTTTTGCATTAACACTACTCCTAACCCTTCCCCTAAGGCATCACATTCTACTACAAAGGGTTGTGAGAAGTCTGGTAATGCTAAAACTGGACAGGAACTCATAATAACCTTCATCTGCTCGAAAGTTTTCTATGCTAAGTCCGTCCAAGTGAACGCTCCCTTCTTGGTGAGATCTGTGAGGGGTGCTGCAAATTGGGAGAATCCCTTAACGTACCGTCGGTAAAAAGTGCACAGACCTAAGAAACCTCTCAATTCTATAACTGTTTTTGGCGCAAGCCAATCTCTGATAGCTCGAATTTTCTCCATATCAACCTGTACTCCTTCTGCATTGATTATGTGTCCTAAGTACAGCATTTCCTACATGCCAAACTCACACTTGGACATTTTCGCATAAAGCGAATGTTCTTCTAAAATACTCAGTACTTCGTCTAGGTGTTTCAGATGCTCTTCCCATGTTTTGTTGTAAATTAGGATGTCATCAAAGAATACTAGCAAAAACTTACGTAGCTGTGCTCTGAAGGTGTGATTCATGCATGACTGAAAAGTGGCTGGAGCATTGGTAAGTCCAAAGGGCATGACCAAAAACTCATAGTGACCATAGTGACAGCGAAAAGCTATTTTGGAGATGTCTTGGTCCCTTACCCTGATCTGATGGTATCCTGAGCGAAGATCAATCTTGGAGAAGTATTTAGCTCCCCGAAGCTCATCCATGAGTTCGTCAATTCTGGGAATGGGATACCTATTCTTAATGGTCTTTTTGTTGAGTGCTCGATAATCGATGCACATTCGCAGAGTACCATCCTTCTTTTTGACCAATACTACTGAGGATGCGAAGGGGCTAGAACTGGGCCGAATATATCCAAGCTCCAATAATTCTTTGATTGTTTTCTCAATCTCATCCTTGTATCTTTTGGGATGCCTGTAAGGAGTAGTGATGACTGCTTGTGTCCCCTCCTCTAGCTCGATGATGTGTTCAAAACCTCGATCTGGCGGTCTACCTGATGGAAGGTCCTGAAAAACCTTTTCATGTTTCTGTAGCAAGGTTTGAATGTCACTTGGGTGTTGTGTGCTGGTCTCTGGGGGTTTCCTAAAGGTGACCAAACATTCTGTAGCCCATTCTATATCATCGTGTTGGAGTACTACCTCCATTCTCTGTGACGAGACCGGTTTTGGGGGATAAGTATTCATGCCCCTTAAAACTACCTGTTTGTCGTCTGGCCCCTGGAATTCCATTTCCATTGCCCTGTAGTCTGTAGTGTATTTCTCTATAGAATAAAGCCACTGAACACCCAATACTACATGAGTATCCGATACATCCACTACGTAGAAGGAATCTGTCATCTGATAGTTACCTAAGGTGACATTCAATTTTGGGACCAGTAGTTGCACTACACGCTGGAGTTCCCGGCTACTGCTACAGTGAATCCTTCGAACTTCTCGGTCTGAATACCTCTCTTGGCTACCCAAGCGCAGTCAATGAAATTGTGGGTTGCTCCTCCATCAATCAATACTCCTACTCTGTGACCCTGTACGACTCCCCTGACCCTGAGAGTATGGAATCTTGGTACTCCAAATAATGTAGCAATGACTCCCTCTGGTGTATCACCCTGGTGTGATTCCTCCTCAGCTGCCTATAGTTCTTCTGTGGCTTCCTGCTCATAGTCATCCTCATCACTATCCGAATATACCTCAATGTAGTGAGCCTTCGCCTTCCCTGCACACCTGTGTCGTGGTACCCATGATGCCTGACAAGTGAAGCATAGTTTCTTCCTTCTCAAATCTTTCCTAGTGTCCTCGTCTAACCATGTTTTCTTGGGAACATCCTGCTGGAAAGGTTTCCTGTCCTTGTCCCTAACAGGAAAATTGGTTTTCAGCGGGAACTTGTTTTTGGGGACTGAATCCTGAAGATCTCTTGCTCTGCTAATGGCATCCTGCAGAGTGAGGGGTTTGTAGGCTTTCACCCATCCCCGTAGTGGCTCTGTGAGGGCCTCAGTGAATAACATAGTCAACCTGCTCTCTGACACATCTGTTACCATGACTGCTATCCTCTGAAATTCTGAGATGAAGGCTTCTGCACTACCGATCTGTTTGAGTTGAGCCAACTCCCTGAAATGTATCTCTGGATCCTTCCTGTCAAACCTCTCTATGAGCTTCTGAGTGAACTCACCGTAGGAGTGTATGGTGTTGTGACCCAATGTCACCAATCCGTGGTACCACCACTCGTGAGCTTCTCCGTTCAGGTGAAGTGTAGCCAATTTAATGGCATCTGTCTCTGTCATGGGGTTGAGTTGGAAATAGGTATCCAACTTTTGAACCCATATCCTCGCTGATCCTCCGCGAGTCCCATCAAACTTCGGGATGGTCAACCTGCCCAAGGTCTTCTACAACTCATAGTTGTGATTGAAACCCTTGTTGAAATTCCTGGGCCTGTTCCTACTCTTCATGTTGCAGAAATCCGAAAAAGACATGGCAGCATGAAACTCATCCCCTGAGTCTCTATACTCCTGTAAATAAGCCCCAAAAAGCTCACTAGGTTCTACCCGCATGACCGGGCCACCTACTGTATCTGCTAAGAAGTGAGGCATGGTAGCCCTGTTGGAAGGTCTGCTATATATGTGCGGAGTATTCCACTGCTACTTGTAGATCCTCGATCTACCGATGAGGGAGGTGTACTGTTGATACCTATTTCCGGTTTCCCCGATAATCTGTTGATTGCATTGAGCACATCTTTTTTCCTTTTTGCTAAGTCTTGCAATGCAGAGACTAAGTTGCGAAACTCCATCCTATCCTCCTCTTCTCCCGTTCCTTTTCCCCTATCCGAATGTATACCTGTTTGTTCCATGTCTGAATTGGTATCTTCTAGTTGGATATCCTCAAATTCCCCTGTGTATCTACTCTTTCTCCTCCTATAGGTTACAAAAGAGTCTCCTTCTGTATTCATCTATGTTTCATTTCTTAAGCCCACAGCTGGCCAAGAAGATAGCTCTGATACCACTGTAATATCCCGAATCCCGGTATTTTCTATTTCTATGCAAATATGCTGATACAACCGGGCATGCAAACTGCCATGCAAAAATCCCTATTTTATAGCAAAAATTAGGGTTAGGGTTTGTGAGATAGAATGAACACTTAACACTGATAAGCCGGCTAGACTGCTCCTGAGAGAGTATGCAAGCATCAAGAACTGAATCGGAGACGGACTGATATCTTCTGCTTCCGATGAAACCCAAGCAGCAAGAACCCAGATCAGATAAGGGTGACGTTTTCAGTGAAGGAAATGTCCGATGAAGCTGCCGATTTGCAGGACTGATAGCCTTCCCATGCCGGAGAGAATGCCTGGTACATGCAGAGTTTCTGAGGTCTCTAGGCAGGCTAGCGAATTGTTCCAGAGAGACAGCTGCTCACGCCTCCCTGATCCCGAAATAGCTAATAACTGCTCCAGATGAGCACAGTCAGATCTGATAATCACCGGGTACCGGAGTAAGATGTTGATGATGAGAATGGTGCCTGAGTTTCGAAGTAAAACTAAGATCTGAAGACCCAGCGACTGATTAGGGCTTTCTGGCTGCACACGTGTCCCTACAACAATCTATGTCATATACTGGATAACTATGAATGAATGTAAGAGCAAATGGTGAACCTGTATGGCTTACCCTGAATGAAACTAGGGTAGATGTTTCACTACCGAAACCCCGCTAGCTGAAGACTCCATCTGCAACCCCAACTGCTGTGCTGCTATCCAAGAGCTCCCAAAATAATAATCATCAAAAGTGAAGTCTCCTTTCGCTTTATCCTCCTTTTATAACTTTCAACTGCAAAAACCCTAATCTTTGACCTAATTAGGTCACTTTATCTTCTAATTTGCAGTTGACTTGCATGCATGCGTATGGAGACTTAAATGAGTGCATGCATCATTAAATAATGCTTGGATGGCATGCACGAAGGTGGCCTTTGGCCTTGGTGGTCCTTCCTGACCTAATGATGATGCCCTAGATTTTCTATGGATGGCATCAGTCCTTAGATGATTCCCTAACTGTCAGTAACCACTCGAACCCACAGGAATCACATAGGTTAGCGGTTTTGGGCCTCAAGGCCTAATCGGAGGAGGACATTACATTGCTACATAAATATGAAAATACAACTAATATATAAGATGCATAAGATATAAAATGGTGGATCATGATCACATATCGACTATAAAGTTATAAACTGAAAATATTGAAATATGTTCTTGATGGAATGATAGAAAATCACATCAAATGATCAAAATAAATGTCTCTCAAGAAATTAATCATCAGGACTCATGAGGCATCTAGATACTACATAATACAATGATAAATAGTAGGAATCATCAATCCCCTCTACCCCTTTTATAGGCAAGGGGCACCACTATTCCTCTGGAAGCAGTAGGGGGTCTTGTACGTGCTTTGGATGAGTTAGGCGTCAAATTGGAAGCTCCAGCTACTTAAGCTATGATGGAAGGTCCAACTACTCTACAATTTTGATGAAATTTCCCATGTTTAATGAGTGAAGGGTACATTTTTATTAAGGTCATGATAAAAGATTTCAATAGTCTATGCCACCAACATCAAGGTACAGGGATGGGTTGATGTGCTTGATTAAATGTCAATCCCATACCCTCATACTTGATAAAATCCAGTGGAATTGTTGAAATCTTGAAATCCTGAAAACTATTAAGTCTCTTGAATTCTAAATGGGATCTAAAATTCTACTTTTTGCATATGAAGTCCGATGAGGTTGGAACCACTCTCAAACATCCTGAAACAATTAATGGTAATGTTAAAAATTTAAGTAAAAGGATAGAAAATGAAAGTAAAGGAGAATGTCACTTATACTTTAAGAATTTAATACTACCATTTATAACTTTAAGAATTTAATATATTTAGTTTTAATAACACTGCCAAAAACTTAACCCATGAATTTATTTTTCAAATTTCATGCAAATTTTTTTAGCAGGGCAATATTTCCCAAAATATCCCGATATATTCCCAATATATCGCAACATATTGAATATATCGCGATATATTCAAAATGTCGAAAATATCGCATTTTTTTAGTGGCGATATATCGCCAAGGGGAATGACTCGCGATATATCGCGATATCGCCGATATATGTAACTATGGTTAGCATACCTGGACAATTGACTGTTGGACTGAGACAGTGGAAAGTTGAGGAAACAGCCAGCAAAACAGCTCAATGGGTACAAGTAACAGTGAGATGGACAGCAACTCCTTCAACCTGGGATGTAGCCTCCTCAATCAGATGCCAAATCCACTAATAACAATCTAAGTTACCAGGATACGGATACGGATTCGGATTCGAATCCGGATCCGGATATGGATACGGATTCGGATTCGGATCCGGATACGGATTCGCTAGATTTTTTTAAACCCAGGATCCAGATACGGCGGGGAAACAACTAGTACAATCAAATATAAAAATATTTTTATAATAAATAGAAAAATAGAATGAAGAAACAAAACTATTTAGGAAACACAAGAGTAGAACTATAAGTTATTGCCAAAAAAGAGAGTTCATGTACCATAACTGATAATTTGATAAGTTGTGATATTGATAATTTTAAAAACCATTTCAGCATGAACTTGAAGCAGGTCATAATAGTGTTTTTGTGAGCCACATCCACATGTCCCTATCAGCAGGGAATAAAGTGGTTTTCTTGAATGCTAAGGAAAGACTACAAAACAATGTAGGTGAAGTGAGCAACAACATAGTACATAAAGATAGATCAGCCCTTGACAACAGACATTCACCGTAAAGATATATCAAATAAAAACGTTGCGAGCAGACCTTGATATTGATATAGTAGAGTTCAAGAGCATATCTTGACATAAGGATAGATCAAACCTTGAGCAAGAACGGGGTTTACACTTCTGGCCATTAGATGTTTAGGGTTTTTTAAGTTTTTCATTAAAAAATAATTTTTTGGGGGGATCAATGGGTCATAGAAGCACTGGAAGTTGCACAATCCATTTGAAAATTTCAGGAATTGTTTGATTTTTCACAGGATCCATTTGAAAATTTCAGGATTTTTTTTATGTTTCACAGGATCCGTTTCATAGGACCAGGATACGTTTCCTTCTACAGGGGATACGTTTCTATGGTGGATCCGAGGCGGCTCCGATCCAGATACGTATTGGATCCTTGGATCCACGAATCCTACACATTGGGGTGGTGGATCCGGTAACACAGATAATAGTCCAAGAAGACTGCCCAACAAGCTCCAAAACCTCTTGCTCAGCCTGCAATTCTGCTCCAAATGCTCAATGAAGATGGTGTGAGGCAAATAGAGGGTGGGGGGTCTCCTTATAGATTAGAGTTAGGGTTTAGTATCCCAAGGTTAAGCCAAAACGTCGGAAATTTTAAAAAAATCGCTTTACCCTCCACGCATATGCCCCAGTTTGAGGGAGATCACCTCGACCGAGTTAATACGGACTTGGCTGGTTTAGTACCGAACCGGGCCAATTCAAGGTCTACCTCAGTCGGTTCGGTTGAGCCAGTTTGGTGACTAGTTCGAAACCCTCACCTATCAACTTGGTCAAACCGGCCAGTTCTATGTCCAAGCCGTCGGTTTTTAAAACATCGTGTATAAGTAAATGTTAAAACATACATATGTACATTATAAGATGATATAATTGTATTAATGTTCAAGGAATGACCACAATAATAAGTACAAGAGAATGGGAGTGTGAAAGCATCTCTAATCGCTACTCTATCAAATGTTGAAAAACAAAATAAAGTACTAGCAAAAGCACCATGTATATAGCTAATGGGTGTACAAAGTGCAAAAACAAAAGCATGCAAGTAGAAAGAGCAAATGTCAAGGTGTGTTGAAACTAAAGGCCGAGGCCGAATGAGAGGGTGAAAAGAGGAAGAAAAGAAGGCTCCTCCACCAAATCATTAATCAAAGCAAAGGGTCGATGCAATCCCTAATAATGTCATTTGGAGGATCCCAGGGATGAGAGGGCCTCATTATGTAATCCTGGGAGGGATGTAGATTCAAGAGGGAAGAATCTCCAAATGGAAGGTTGGTTGATCAATAACCTATGCTAAATGAGTCCAATGGTGGGACCTCCTGGAGTTGGTTTGTATGTCGGTCTAGTGGTATTTGACCTAGACTCTAAAACAAGAACTCCTCAGAAGTCTCATGGTAGGATTACCCGTTGAGGGTGGTAGTTGAGAGGAGTAGAGATTTCACAAATCTAGTATCTAAAGTGGTGTGGGTCACCTTCTGTAGTTTCTTACCCCTAGAGGACATAAAATAGAGAAGAAGGAGGTGATCCTCCATATGGGATCAGTGTGAGAAGTTCCATGTAGGTGTGTTGACCTATGTCTAAAACAAGGTTACAAAAACCGAACTGGTGGTCGAACCGGCTGACCTTGAAAATCGACACTGGACCAAAACCGGGAAAAAACCGGATCACAAAAATGGTCCACCAAAATACAAAAGCTACTTAAATTTTGAAAAATTAAATATAAATTCATGTGCAACCATGTGAATCCAAACTATTATACACAACTTTGCAAAAAGTGCTCTTGATATGTGCCATACTAAGCATATTTCACTAGAATCTTCCCCACTCAACCAACTTTTAAAATTTTGTTTTCAATTTAAAAAATACCCTCTTCAGTGTTGTTGTACAGTTATGTATGGAACCAGCCAAAACCGGACCGGAACCGGTCAAAACTGGACTTAAACCGGTAAAACCAGTCAAAACCGACCGGTTCTGTACGGAATCGATCAAAACCAGTTTGACCCGGTGAGACCCCAAAACCGGTCGGACCGGCCGGCTTTACTAGTTCTGGTTCGGTTTTTGTAACACTGGTCTAAAAACCTCCCTCATGAAAAGAGATAGGCATCTTTTGTCTAGATAACAAAAGAATGTAGAGAGGGATACTCATAAATCCCAATATAGAGAGTAAAACCTCCCTCTGATCAAATAGAAAGAGGGACATCTAAAATGAGGTCTTTTGTCTAGATAACAAAAGAATGTAGAGAGGGATATTCATAAATCCCAGTATAGATAGTAAGACCTACCTCTGATCATATAGAAAGTGGGACATCTAAAATGAGGTGCTCCTCTATCTCAATTTCCTACAAGTAACATAAATCAGAAGCCCTATTATGGTGTCAGATGTTTCAACACATAGCTAATGGGAGACAAACCATTCACTAAACAAGGGGGATCCTAACGTCATACAATGAATGTCAACATGTGTACATAAGTCTAACAATAAGGCCATCTCTCAATAGCATGAAACGCTTAGAATAAAATCCCATCTCTCAATTGCATGGAATAAAAAGCCATCTCGAGGCTACGACTCTCAAGGGAGGCGATCCAAGTGCCTTGGATGTACTACTTATAAATGCCCTCTCTAATCCCTTTATTTAGATGGTAGAAGGTAACCTAAAGTGTCTAGAGAGTACTTGAAAGGTGGAATATGACCAAGAAATGGCCACCAATTGAAGTAAACAAGAAACATATATAAACCAACAATAAACCTATCCAAGGAACCCTACAGAAGCAGTAGTTTAAGAATAACAAAAAGTAAGGTACGAGTACCAATCCATATTGTGAGCAAAGTATCCTAGAGATCGAGCTCTATGAAGGAAAGAGACAAGTCTGAAGATGTCCCCGAGGCACAAAAGATGGGCTCTAAACTCCACTTGGACAACGGAGTAAGGAATTCTCTGTTTGCACCATAAATGATGCATTGTAGTAGAAGTGTCTAGACTCTCTCTATCCTAGCCCAATTCACTAGAAATGAACTAGAACCCCTTGCCTTGAAACCATAAACAACAAAGGGTCCAATGGTTATGTCCAAGAGGTGCATCTTGGACATGACTTTGAAAGCATTACCTCTCAAGTAAGCCATGGGGTCCATATCCCTTGTTAAGTCGAGGCTAGAAAGAATGTCTCAAAGTAAATGAGGCGAGACCTATACAGCCAAAATATGTATAAATTGCAACGATTGTGATCTCTTCTCCTTGGAAATAGAAGTGGTAGTAAAAAAATCACACTTCAACGTATTGAAGATCATAATCTTAGTCTTACTTAAGTCAACCATCAACTGCGAATATCATAGAAGCTAAATAGTGCATCAGTCTATCATTTCATCTCTTCAAAAGAAGAGACCAAGAGTATCATGTGATTGGCAAATGGAATAGAGGAAATTGAGAAGTTGTGTAGATAAGATAATTTTATTTATGTCCATCCTCATCCTATATATGATCCCTACAAAATGACTCCAACTCATGAATAAAAATCCCAAAGAGAGTCAAAAAGAGAGAGTTGTTAGATACAATGCCACAATGAGAGGGGGGGCAGGGGCGTGGGGGGATCACTGTGTGAGGACTTTTACCAATTTTCACTTCTTCAAAACTTAAACAGAGATCATCAATTGCAAACTAACAATTTCATCACCATTAATCAATCACATCACTAGAGACACTTCATAAGATAAACTTGTAAACATTAATATATCAAATTTGATAAGGGTTACAACGGAAGACTGCAATTTTCTCGATTACACCAGCTCCAATTAACTGAGAAGCACCAACTTCTACTCCAAGACTCAGCTTGTTTTTTCTTATTTTCAGCTAACAGTATGTGCAAGTCCCAGCCTGCCTTCACATACTGATCACTCTCATGTCACAACTTGTCATGCCAAGACTTCCAAGACTTCAAAGGTTCTGCTCATGTTACATCAACCTGTTCATAATCATGTCATCAATCTATCCACATGTTTCTGCTACTCAATCAAATGCTGCTTATTCAACCTCTGCTCTCTGCTCATCAACCTGTCACTGTTCCAATAGCAGCCTGTAACTTGTCTCATCGACATCTCAATCTACTAAGGGTTGTCGGCATCATCTGGTCATGTTCTCAAGGATATTTCTGTCATCAAGGGCTTCAATACTAGCTAAGATATCATGTCAAGTTCAAGCAATTAGCTGCGTCCTCACTTGTACAGCTCAAGTCTGTGTATTACTCAGTGATTTGACTGTCATCAAACAGCCTTAAATCTTCCACAGATCAGTCTGCAAATCTCTCCAGTGGACAGCATTAAACTCATGTCCAAAAGATCCTTAAAACCCTGATTTAATTCTGCCTTCAAACAACCCTCAGAACTTGTCCAAAATCAGTCTTTAACAGTCACAAAATCAGCACTAAATGTCCTTAGGATGCATGCCAAAGTAGATCCTTCAACCCTGCAATTTAAACCTTCACAGCCCTAGAAACAGTCCTTAATACACTTCATGTTAGACTCCTTTGACATTGCCTCAGACTGCAATTTCGTCCTGTAGTATTTTCTACCTCAGATCACGGTTTCAGATGCCTCTGACTGTAATTTCGTCCTGTATCATTTGCTGCCTCAGTCCATCTCCGAATTTCAGAGCAAGGTATTCCAATTTTGCCACATAAAGTGAGGGCGTTTGCTCCCTTTTTATACACATTTTTCCTTTGTATCGTTACTGAGCTGGCCTGCTATTTTTGAATTTATTTTCATTTTGTTTTGCAGAGCCGACTTGTATTCTTTGTAGACTTATGTACAGGGTTGTAATTATTCTTTTCACAGGGTTCAATCTCATTCTTTTAAGGACTTATCTCTTCAACAGCTCTTCAAGGGTTTCTTTATGGTGGACCTTCAGAACAAGTGGGTTGCCAAACCTTTCAAGGTCATTTCAACCTTACTTCACCATCAATAAGCTACATGTGGGTTCAAGACCGAAAGGTACCCCATACAAGAGTTTCAAGAATTCTTCCAACGTTATCATTTAGTATTTAATCAAAATTGCTTGCCATAGACTTCAAACCCATCATCAACAGCAACAAATAATAAAGTGTGGCCAAGTACCATCATGTATGTGGATGTTAAACCTTCTTAAGCATTTTAACTATCTCCAAGGGTTCCTTGACCCCATTAACCCACAAATGACCACAGAATGGGTCATTTGGTCCACTTGGTGTTTCAATTGCCCATGTCATGCCATGTCATCAATATTTCTGACTCCTTAACGGCTTCAATGCCCAAGCTATCATGCCTTTAACACTCCTTTGTCCCCTTGTCACTTCTTTGTCATTAATGGGTGTCATCAATGACAAACTTGCTCAACAAGAGCATCCATGTTTTACCCCTATACTATATAGTAGTCTTGATGAAGTCTGAAATCTTGTGAACGATGAGGACAACCAAGGAGCAACATTATCAGAACCCGCTCGGAATTGGCAAAAACCGGCCAGTCCAACCAGTTCCATGAGCATTCCGAGGCAACCGGCAATATCTGACCGTTTTGTCGGTTTTGTACTGAACCAGATGGGTTTGATGAGGAACCAACCGGTTCAGTGTACAACCGGCCGGTTTTCTCAAAACCGGCGGTTCCGTATAGAACTGGTCGGGTTCATTTACTCAAATTCCTCCTAAGTTCTATCTCCTTACTATTCTCTCCCCTTAGGAATTATGTGATAATCTGCATTATTAGCATTGACTCAATACATAATTCATCATATTCTCTTTTCTTAGATCACTCTATGGAAATAAACAATTGCATAGATTAAATGTTAAATTTCTTGGAAATATTGGCAAAAAAATATAACATGTATGTGTGAAGTAAAATAACCTTCTTTCTGATTATTTATCAAATGCATTGAATCATTTCAATTATGTTGTGATATTTACATCTTTTCTCTGCAGTGGACTGTTGATGCACATATTTTGCTGTGACAGGGTGCAGATTTAACACATTTCATATCAATAAAGAGAATCTTTGAGTGCCACTGGTAAAAATGGTTTTCTTGTTTATGGCTTGTCTATATTCGTAAAATGTTATTGGTACTAAAGGTTCGATGTTTAGTGAGAAGCACCAACAGTTTCAACTAATATTTCTGCATTTTACCTTTTAGCAAATTTTGATTTCCAATGTTTACACTTTATTTTCCATTGTACATTTTATTTACATGGATGCAGTATGCATGCATGCACACACACACACACACACATATTTTGAAAATATTAATATTTTATGTATTTTTGCTCATTTTTGTCCGGTTCCAGGTCCTGGGGTCGGTCGGTTCGACCACCGATCCAGTTCTAATAACATTGCCAAGGAGTGAATCGTGAAGCCTCGTGATGGAAACCAAAAGGGTCTCTGAAATGCAAATGTCACAGCGCCTCCAAAGCATGGCCTCTCTTAGGACCAAGTCAAACACCTTCTAAAAGTCCACAAAACAGGAGACTTTCAAAGAGAAGTGGCATGCATCCTCGATAATGCTCAGAGCATTGAAGCATGACTCTATCTTGTATGTGCACAATATTTGGCGTAAATATCTTAGTGATGATATTTATGATATAAAAAATATAGTATATTCACAATAAGTTATCAGCAAACTTTGTATGTGCATTCACAATAAGTTATCCGAATTAAGCACTCCACCATAGTAATAATTTGACCATGTTTTCATAGACTGCCGTATCACAAAGTTTAAAGACCATTTCTACTAAGGATGCCATCCACAAATGTTGGGAAGCATCCCTTGGGTTTCCCTGATAGGTTTTCCTTGGAAAAGAAATACCTGTGCTCGAAATACGCAGAATATGATGACGTATACCTACATTACATGCACCTCCTTGTGCATATGATGACGTATACCTACATTGCATGGACCTCCTTGTGCACATGCTCTACAAAATCCTTTGCAATCATTTTGAACCCAATTGAATTACAAATTAGATATAGATATGAACATGTGTTATACTTAATTACAAAGACTCAAAACTATATAAACAAAACAAAATTGCAATAAATGTATCCCCTAATTCAACTACAATGATCAATCTACTATTTTCGTTGTACCCCTCTTACAAAACTTCAAAGGCAATGAGTTGTCCTCTAGCAGAGGAAGGTCCTACGACCAAAATTGAGCATCTATTGATGGATGTCCTAAGGAGTGTAGGTACTGATGTCGATGCCTAACACTCCTCAATCTCCTCCTACTACTGTAATTGTTTTGAGGCATCCTCCCCTACCATTTGCTCCTGCTCACCCTCACCCAACCATGTAGGTGACTCCTCCATAAACTTCTCATTCTCTACCAACCACCCATACGTTGTGTCAATGAAATGGTATCTACAACAAGGATTTTATCAAGCTCATTCAGCCACAACCAAAGATTGTAGTAGTCATAGACCACATCATTAAGGCCTTGATACTATAACATGTTGCACTTCTTTAATGGGTATTTTTCAAATACACTCCAATTGTGATCTCAACCCAAAAGGAAACAAGTTTGGCTGGAGAATTGAATGGAAAATCTCTGTGAAAGTGGCATTTTTCAACCATAATTTCTCCACCTAAAATCTACAACAAATAAGAAATAAAACGAAAAAATTAAATCAGATTTCCATTCAATAGAAAATAGAAAAGAAAGGAAACAACTAAAAGAAAATAAAGCATTGTAACTTATAATTAATTTTAAATTGCTTACCTAGCATTCTAGTCTTCCTTCGTTAGACTGCCATATCAAAGCCAAACTATCTAGTGCCTAACCTATACATGTCCATCTCTTTCGCAATGGTTAAGAAATCAATTGGATTAGGTGCTATCCTCTAAAGACAAGTAATGAAACCTTCCATAATCTCACCATCCAAATCAAAAGCACATGAGCAAGAGAAAGCACAGTTCTACAGTGTTCAGGTAGAACCTACCATGATGGTTTGTTCCATTGTAGATCAATCAAATCCAATATCATTCCATGCTTTTCGTAACCCTTTTCAACCTTGTCCTCCTAATAAGGACACAGATTCATTGGCCCTCTCCATGGCCTCATACAAGGAGCCCATTATGGACTTACCATCATCAACCAAATGAAGAAACATTACCAAACTTTCACTAATGCATGCCACCTCTACTCCTTCCTCGAAGCTCTCTTAGTGCACTAATCTTGCACTGACGTGTGCTTCCTATTTCTTGCTAATCATACTACCATACCACTAGTCTGAAGCAAACACCCTCTTCACCTCCAACATACAACAAGGAAGAGACTAAAGAGAAATGACACCAGTGGTGAAACATGTGATGGTAGGATGCATCAGCTCCATGTTCCCTGTCAATCTCCACATTAGGCTAAGAACAAATGCAAGATTATATGCCACTCATCTGAAATGAATACCCTCATACCACTCATCTGAAACAAACACCCTCTCCACCTCCAACATACAATAGAGAAGAGACTAAAGAGAAATGACAGCAGTGGTGAAACCTGTGATGGTAGGATGCACCATCCCCCTGTTCCCTGGGAATCTCCACATTAGGCTAATAAGAACAAATGCAGGATTATATATGAATTTTGTTATGTTGCAATGTGGGGTGCCTCTCTATTAACATCATGCCAGCTGCCACATAAGTAGCAGAATTATCTATTATGACTTGCACAACATGTTGCATATCCAACAATTCGCATAACAGTCGCATCTTTGATATGTGGAAATGCATCAACAAAGCTAAACATTGTCCCCCTTACAAGTAACCAAGAAATTAAGGAGGGTCCTAACCTTCCCATCCGTCCAACCATACGAGATTATTGTGCAACCACTGATTTCGCATGAATTTTTTACGGTCCTCCAATCTAGTAGTGATAACAACCTTTTCCTTAAGAAGGAATACCCCACTCAACTTGTCACAAGTAGGCCCTTATACCCTGAGCCAACAACAGCAACATCAAACATTCACTTGTCGAATAGACTAATGTGTGCGATGTTCAATGTTATGATTCTCCCTAGGAAGCATCTACTCACAACCCTATCTGCTTCTTCCTTCTCTTGGATTTTAACAAGTAATTTGATAGAAGATTGAGCCCCAACTCTGATTCTGGAAACAAAGAAAGGAGAGGTCCATGTGGAAAGTGAACCTATGCAGTCCCTCTCACTGCTCCCTCATCTGTGCCTGTGGTTCTTGAGCATCATGGTATTCCTTCCACTGCAAGTTTAACCAAATAGCTTCTTTGTCTTCTTCTCCTTCTCCATTTCATTATAGCTCCAGAAACTCTTCCCATTATTTTTGGGATTGAGTCAACACAGACTCCAACTTCATGGTATGGGATACTTGCAAGGTGGTATTTCAAATGGCTAATCCATCCGTCTATCTCTTCTCCACAAAACTTACAATTCAGGTTTGGGCAATTTGTCCCCTCGTGAGACTCATCATATTGCCAAAATGGATCCAAAGCCGTCGACATGTTAATAGAGTGATAAATCAAACCTAGGGGAAAAAAATTAAAAATCAAAGGTAAACAATGCTTGTAAAAATAACCAGACCTTAAAAAACGTTCAATCTCTTTAAGGAAAATCAGCAACATGAGGGAAAGGCTATGCATGTTGCAAATCCTCACATGAAAAAAAACTACTTACATGCTGAAAATTCAACAGATACCCAAGAATCCAAAAACAGTGAAAGGAAATGATCCTCACTCCAACAAAAATCTGTTTATGGTGATCAAAATCGTTGTTTGCCCCTCCTAAAATTGTGGAATTTAAAATAACTTTTTTGTAGTCAATATCCCTGACATTAGGGAGAAAAAACAACCAAAAATCTGAGTTTCACCTCATATAGGTGTGTTTCCACAAGCCAGCACTAATTTCAGGTCATTTCGACAAAAACTATAATTCATCACCATACCGCAATAAATTAAGGCCAAAATAGTGTTTGGCAGAATCTATAGTATTTATCGTGAGAAATACAATAAATTGCCAGAAATAGCAACCACTGGTTGAGAGAGTAAAATGCTGTAGATATCCAAATGAAGAAAAGGGAGAAGAAAATAATTACGAAATAGATATATTCTCTAAGTGGCCAAGTAGCATCCCATAAATGTGAATATGTGAATCATAGAAACCATTTCCTGAGAGTTTGGAACATGTTTCTGGTTTCCAAATTACCTTTGAATGCAAGAAACAATCTGAAGTGCATTTCCAGATGGCTAGAAACTATTTCTCAGCAGTTTCCAAAAACAATCGGAAACTGCCACTGGTTTCTGGTGCTTTGACTTTTTTAATTAAAAATACTTAAAAGAATAAACCCCAAAAAAACAACAATAACCTTAGATGGCTCCAATAACTCTAATAGAACACCTTAAAGTATTACTACCTCAAAACAACAAAAAAAAGAATTTCTGAATGCACACAACTACAATAGTCCAACAATAAAAAGAGCATTCCGTGGGATTTTTCTTCTCACAACAAAGGGAAGATGTTTTACAGCAGAGTGTTGGATATAGGGCAGAATCATCTCAAAGTGTTAAATGATCAAATGCATCAGCATTAATTCCAATTTCAAGTGGAATAGTGTGGACCCAAAAACACAGTGATGCAATAGGTGATCATTGTTAGCAAAAGAGCCAAGAAAGGTCCAGCCACATAAAAAATTTGCAACCAGTATAAAGGAAGTCATATGAGTGACAGCCCATTTTCTACCTAAAAAGGGGTTTGGAGTTGGAGCTTGTAAAAAAAATTATTGAGGACAAGCACCAGGAAATATGGACACCACATCAAGAAAACTCACTTGTTGCACAACAATACAATGATGAAGAATTAACAAGCACCTAAAAGAAAACATATTCACCCTACTCTTATAACATCTGAAAATGTGAACATGTAAAGGACACGATCATTGCTCATCTTAATTCAAAATTGCAAAGAGAATCCCTTTTAATATTGCCATGTCATCCTACTCTGACAAGTTAAAATGGTGAAAAAAATTGTAGAAGCTTCAGAAGGCTTTTAGCCACCTCGAAAATATAAACTAAGTACCATCTTGATGAATATGGCTATTAGTAGAATAGAACAGAAAAGTGTACAGGTGTAAACAAGATTAGGTTAAATAAGGTTGTTCAATCATGATAAATTATTGGATAGATAGGAACCATCGTCACTTGTTAAACATAACTGAGAGCTCTCATAGAGCCTAGAGGTCATTACTTCCGAATGCAATAGGTTGCTCCAAAACTATAAAGGCACGAGTTTCCAATATGAAATTATTAGAGATACTGTTTGTTGGAATTATTGGTGTAATCTGTACATGTGGCCAGCACCCATTTATATGTGTCATCTGTGTATTTGTAATCATGATTCAGGCCATACTTTATTTTTTTATTGTATTACTAGGTGTGGCTAAGCCGTTAAGGCTGACCTGGTCAACTTTGATATGTAGGCTCAATAAACTTCTTGGGGAACATGCCCTACTAATGTGGGGCCATAACTCCTCTTGGGAGGATGCCCTACTTAAGTTGTGTATAAATACAAAACTCATGCATCATTTGAGAATCAGCTTTTTAGATCATTGAGCTAAGGCTCTCTAATACATGTGTTTTAAGCCTGCAAACACTACATCTTTGGCATTCTCTTGTGCTTTGCATATTTGCTCATTTATGTGCATTGTGCATCTCAGGTATAGGACACTCATGCTTAGGCATCATTCTCTCTCTAGGGCAGTTTTGGTTCATCCCTAGTGCACTTCTTTAGTGCTGGTTTTTTCTCTTTTTACTGCAAGTGCTGGTTTTTTCTCTTTTTACTGCAAGTTTCTGGGTAAGCATTTTGGTTCCATTTGATCCCCTCTTTCTGTTTGTGAACTCAGCATTGTTGAGAAGACTTGAGCCTCACGTGTAGTTCAGGTAATTAGAAATATTGAGATGCAACCTCTGTTTGTCATTTTTCACAGAAGCATTTTCAACAGTTGTTTTTAAATCCTATTTGCAGTACAAGCATTGAATTTACTTAAAGATATGGGAAAAGATTGGACTGGACATCTATTACAAAATTTTATAACAAAATTAATGGTATTCTTTACAACATATGGCATAAGCTATAGTCTTCTTTGAATATGACAGCCTATGCTATGGTATAAAGAAAAGCCTGGTAAGGTCCCACCAATAAATGATGCAGTAAGGAAAGGATTCATGGAAGTTTTGTCAAAAAAGGTAGCCTCTAAAAGAGGACAGTTTCATTCCACTGCTTTGCTACCGAAGGAATTTCGGTTGGATTTGACACAAGGATAGAGCAACAATGGCCTAAATAAACACAATTGGTGGTGATTGATGTGTGGAGATCAAGTTCCAAATATTCAGCATCTGATGATTAGATTATTATAGGTTTCCAACTCCTTGCATATTCTTGTATTCACTTAGTGAAGAAAATTAGGCTACTTGCAATGAGAACAAAAATTTAGTCTACATACACACCAACATACAACTACTAGAACAAAAGAAACCAACTTATTTATAGGGTCCAATAGTCCATTACGATGTCACAGTACAATATGCATGGCAGCTTGATGACAAGGTGGCCGAGAGAAATGGGTTGCTTGATATTATACCAATGTTACTGGGAACTTCTGTTTCGGGGCCACTCCTGCCCCTTTGGGAAAAGTTTAAGCCTAGAATTTCACACACCCGGGCACTCTAACCCTGAATAATTGTTGGGACATGGTGCTCCCACTCCCACTTCACTCATGCTCTGCTCTACAATCCGGAAATACAGTACTATACACTCAATATAGGAGGAAGCTTAAGTTCACTACCACATGCTGATGTTGATCTCATTGCACCACCTAGCAACAACCATGCAACTGATGATCAAGCAATGATGTTATCAATGGGAATTTTGATATTTATGATTTGTTTCTTTTCAAATTTATGAATTATGAACATTGAAATTTCAAATTTTAGTTTGGCTGTAATGAATATAAAATATATAAATCAACACCAACAACAACAATAATAATAGAACGTGGCACAACTTAGCTGAGGGACACAACCCTTCACCAATATGACTAGTGAATGCCTTAAGTATACCATCACATGGCATTGTATCAATCATCATCTCATATAACTCATTCACTATTTATCAACCAATGTTTTTAAAACCAGTCAACTCGGACTCAGAACTGGCCAAGTTGACACCCTTGGATTTTGACTCAGTCTTCAATCCGGCTTGGTCAACTGGTTCAGTACCAAATTGGTCAACTCGGCCGATTCTGTCTTTACTCGGCTGAATTGGTGTGAAACTGGCCTGGATGCATCCATGGAAGAAAAATTCTTTTCTTTTAAATTGACCTGAGAAACTAAACCCTATTTCAAACTTATAAAGAGACACCCCCACCCTCCGTTTGACTCACACCATCTTCATTGAGCATTTGTGAGAATTTGGAGGCTTGAAGGCTTGGAGCTTTTGGAGCAGCAGTGAAACCTGTGAAGTTGTGAGCATTCAAAGTTTGTTAGGCAGTAAGCTATTGGGTTGTTTGCAGTGGATTGGGCATCTCAACAAGTAGACTTGGAAGCTTAAAGGCTTGGAGATTTTAGAGCAGCAGTGCAACCTGTGAGCATTTAGAGTTTGTTGGCCACTCTTCTTGGGCTGTTTGGGCCCTTGGGGTGGATTGGGCATCTCAATGAGGATGCAGCCCATCTTCAAGCTCGGAGGAGTTGCTGTCCATCTTTTGGTGCCCACAAAGCGATTTTCTATGCTGTTATCCAGGTATGTTGAAGTTAAGACTCAAACTGCCCCTGTTTTTTGTCATAAAAAAATTTAGAAGAGGTCTGAATTTTGAAATTTGTCTTTCCATTTCAAGCTTTGTTGAAAACAAATTAAGATAGGCACAAAAACAGTTAAATGATCTCGTCTTCGTCCAATACAATCTCCAACTTGTTGATTTTTCTGAGCAGCATCGAGAGCCATTCTCTTAGGAGAATGGGGCCACCTGGTCCGGGACCACGGTGAAGACTCAACCCAGTGTTGAGTGCCCATTCTGTTGAATGGTAGATATCTGGTCTGGGACCATGATATAGACCCAGCTTTGCCCTGGGTAGACTCAACCCAGTGTTGAGTGACAATTCTATTGAATGGTAGACATCTGGTCCGGGACCACGATGTGGACCAGTCTAGTATTGGTAGACTCGGCTTAGTTCTGAGTAGCCATCCTCTTGGAGAATGGAGGCACTTGGTCTGTTACCAGAAAGGCACTGTAAGCCCTAAACTGGGTCTACGCATGTGTGACACTCTGACCCTTGATCTATGGGCTTTGTGTACTTCTCCAAGGATTAGCTACCCTTGGTTAAGTTACCTTAGTACCAAATCTAGATGTCACATAGAGTGTGAGATAAAAGCATTAGTAACTCTCTTGGTTTATGATGATGTACTTTTGGAATAAAAAAAAGCACAGGTAATGACCACAGGGGCACTTGGAAAAAGGCTAAAGTCAAAAGTAAAAAATACCTAAAGACTTTTGGACCACAGGAAAAGGACCACAGGTGAAAGTCAAAGATAAATAAGGACTTTTGGTAAAAGTCAAAAATACTTAGTAGAACTTTTCGGTAAGAAGGTTATCTTTTCTAATTTTGGTCCACTTACAGGCGACTAAAGGCTATAAAAGAAGATCAAGTCAATTCATTATTACACACACTTGCTCTCACAGGTATAGCTGCTCCAGGTTGAAGAAAGAAGTTTCTGTGATTGTGCCCTAGCATGGATGAGTCTAGCTAGGGTATTATCATCCTCCATTGAAAAAAAAACCTAAGCTAGGGTTTCTTATCTTTTCTGGCCTAAGGGTCTTACCAAACCCTCATCTTTAGACAAGTTCAGATCTAGGGCAGCCATCTTCAGATCTGGGAAGCCAAGTTCAGATTTAGGGCAGCCACCTTCAGAGCTTCAAATCCAGGCAACCATTCTCGAGATCCAAGCAACCATTCTCGAGATCCAGGCAACCAAATTCAGATCCGGGCAACCATCTTCAGATCTAGGGCAGCCACCTTCAGATCTTCAGATCCGGGCAACCATTCTCCAAATCCGGGCAGCCACAATTCAGATCTAGGAAGCCACCTTCTTTACGTGCAGTCTTCCATTTTTTGGCAGAATCTGAGTTTCGGGCAGATCTGTGATTTTCGGGCAAAATCTGAGTTTTGGACAGATCTGTGATTTCTAGCAGATCTGTGATTTTCGGGCAGATCTGTGATTTTGGGGCAGAATCTGAGTTTCGGGCAGATCTGTGATTTTCGGGCAGAATCTAAGTTTCGGGCAGATCTGTGATTCTTGGGAAATCTGCAATTTATTGGGGCAGGAGAGAGAAAAAGAGCATAAGCCTTATTTTTCAGAAAAGCCCTAATTGGGTATTGTGATGTAAAACTAGAAAATTTTGATCTTCTGATACTGTGGTTGACCTCATTGGCTTTTGAGAAATTTTTGAAGAATTTAAGTCATTTCATTTACGAGATGAGCCACTAATGTTTTTTTGGGTTTTTGTCCTTTCAAGGTTTCCCCAGTGAAAAACTCTTGTGTCTATTGTGCTGATGTGATGAATGTGTTTTTACTGCACTTGTCATTTGTTATTTAAGTTGATCTGCAAATTTTTTTAAGTATCTATGCTAATGCTAAAATTCAACACAACTAAGGCACAATCAGTTAATAAACAGAAGACCTGGTACAAATCCCATCGTGTTGGATGATATTGATCCAACCTCACAATGGGTAGAGTCACAACCGGCAAAGTTTGATCTTGATCATGATTTTGATGCAGAGGACTTGGAGTGGGTTATTTTGGATGTGGATCCAACAGTAGTAGATGATGCTGTCATATATCCAGAGACCAGACATGCTAAGCGCTAGCTACCGATGACATAGTTGTGCTTCTACTATTTCTCTTGCAGATGTTCCTGAGCAGTTTGGCAAGGGTCAGGACTTCGAGGAGTCTGAGCCAGATGTTGATGCCAAGGATGGCATTTCCAGCAGTGGTGATGAGTTTGATGGATCTTGTAGGCATAGTATGTTTTTTGGGCTCTAGAGGCCATTTAGAGCCTCATTGATTATGAGTTTGTTACAGATATGTATTGTACTTGTTGCCATTTTGATATGTTCACCCTTACATGGTATATACATGAGTAGACACTACATATTTTGTCTCTAATGGTTTGGAATCTTTAAAATAAAATTTGAATAGTTTATGTATTTTTAGAAAACTGAGTCAATAAATTCAAACCAGCCTGAGTCATAGTCGACTCTGAGTCCAAGTGCGAGTTGACCCTTAGCCAAGTCCAAGTTCGAATCTGACTTGACCATTGGCCGAGTCCATGTCCAACTCCGAGTTTTAAATCATTGCTATCAATTATTATCCTACATGGATTTCAACTCCTTATCCTTCTTATGTTGGTTGTGTAGCAGGGGTACCCATACCCAGGGGTAGGGTACGTGTACCCAAACCAAATATAGCTACCAATGTCTCAGGTACGAGGTCGGAGACTTCTCAGAGATACCTTGTCGTATCGGGCACTTCACCCATCCACCGAAGACTTCCATCGACAAAACAAGGGATGCACAATGCAAAGAGGACGAGGTACCCTAATTTTAGGGACGCCTAGGGACGTCTGAGGATGCCTAAGGATGGGGTACGGCGATTTTGGGGGTGCTTGTGGATGTTCAGATGCTGATGATAGTGATGCTGCAGATGTAGAAATCCTATAAGAGATGGCTTGAGGAAGCCAAATGAGCTATGTTGTCCATTGTTTCTTGAATTTTCTATTTCATATTTGGAAATGCCATTAGGCAAATTTTGGATGCAGTATGACAATGGAGATATACCATATCTATTATCAATATCAAATATCAAACATGTAAATTGAATTTCCACTTGGTTTATCATATTCAGACTTATGATTCATAATTTCATATGTAATTTCCACTTTATAACAATGAACTTTAACACAATTGCATGCTTTACTATTTAGTTAGTAACTTTAACTAAATATGTTAGACTTTATAGTGTGTTGCTTGCTGAATAGTGAAAATGATTTGAATTTCATATATATATATATATATACAGTACCCTCAACATACCCAAGTCCCCTACTTCAAAAAGTGGCGTCCTGACCCCCATCCCTGTCCCTGAAACCAAGTATCCTGGCAACATAGTATGTTGGATATTCAGTTGATGAATTATTGTTCATTACATTAGCCATGAAAATTATTATCATCTATGTGTTAAGATTCAAGTTATAAGTAAAGTTCTGTGATTTCATTGCTTTAAGTCTGAAAGAAATTATGAATTTGATGGATAAATAGATTTTAGTAAACATATCTTCCTTTCTAGAAACCGTTTCTTAAGTTTTCTACATTTCTTGTGGTTACCAAAGAATTATAACTCTAGTTTCCTGCCCATTTTAGGTCCTTGTCATGTCAATTTCAGATACAAACAGCAGACATAGAAGTGAATGATGGAGTCAAACAATTAGGAATATGGAGTAAAGATACAAACTACCCAAAAAAGTTTATTGATTTTGAAAATTCAACACGAATATACCAAGGAAGACTGCTACATCTTATTCTTTGCTAAGAAGCCAAGTTAATCCAAAAGAAACGGGTTATTATAATATAAAAAGATGAGTAGACATATATGAAAATTAGGTAAGGAAGGTATTTTAAAGTAAGGAAATGTTTTCCTCTAAAAAGATAGGTAAGGAAATGAATCAAACATGGTTTCACTTAAAACAGTATAATTTAGGAAAGACAAGCTATTCGACACCTATTACTACCACAAAATAGTCTGCCAACAAGGCCACGAAGAAATTATGTAGGAAGCACAAATTCACTACATATATAAGTAAAGCATAGTTCATACTAAGACCCACACATAGCCCCGCTATTAAATAATTTGGTGTGTTGCTAAGGGGGGATGTCATGGACCAAAAGATGTAATGCACGAATTGGCATGATGAGTATGCAATGTTTAATTTTGATTGATTATAAATGTATGGATGAAGGTGGACTGTTTGAGTGTAGAGTTTATAGTTGCAGAGTTAGACAATATTTATTATTTATTAATATAATCTTTCTATTCTCCAATCTCTCCCTTGCTAGTTATCTTTGTGTCTATTATATAGGCCAGTTTCTCTTCTTAGATATTGATCATGAAATGTTTGTTGATGAATGTTCATGCATTCTCACTTTATTCTCATTTAATCCAACATGGTATTGGAACTTAAGAGTTTATGTTAGATTTTACCTCAAATAGTCTTCTACAGTCTAGGCACATTTGTGAACAGTTCTGGGCACTTCAGTTACATCAGTTTGTACTGGACAGAGGGTGCACTTCCTCTTTTCTAGATTCAGCAGTATGGTGCATTAGATTATGTAGGAGTGATTTCTGTTCTATTTCCAGCAATCTATCCTCAATTGTTTTCATATTATCCTCAGCAGTTTGCATGTGCTAGTTTAGTTATATTCTAGCAGTCTTCTAATTTAAGTTTAAGTCTAAGTTCAGTTAGGTAAGGCACATGCAATCCAGTTAAGGGCACATATTGCTAGGACTCAGGAGGATGCAAGTAGGAGTGATTTCTGTTCTATTTTCAACAATCTAGCCTCAATTGTTTTCATGTTATCCTCAGCAGTTTACATGTGTTAGTTCAGTTTTATTCTAGCAATCTTCTAATTTTGACTAAGTCTAAGTTCAGTAAGGTAAGAGTCAAGACACATGCAGTCCAGTTAATGGCAAAGATTGCTAGGAGGATGAACGCTTTCATGCTTCAGATCATCTCCAGTAGAGGCACACTTTAATTGGCTTGTCAATCCATGCAAGGAAAGCATGCTAGAATTAGGAGTTGAGACCTTCATTTGAGGTGTTGTTGTGCATGTGTCCAAATTCATGATACCTTCTAGCCCATAAAGAAGGCAGGGGTATACATTCAATTCTTGCATTTCAGCGATGAGCAGTGAATTAGTTTGCTGTTTTTTCCTGTAGCAGATTTCAATTCAGAATTAATGAGAAAGCAGTAATATATTTGACAGTCCATCTACAGAGTTTATGTTATATATTTTCTGCAGTATGTGTTTATAAATTCTAGCATTATTAGAGTTGCAGTTTTGAGTGGCTTTTAGTTTCAGCTGTCTAGTTTTTTCAAGAATTATTTTAGTGCAGACTCTGTCTACCATGGTCTAGACAATCTAACAGTTTAATGTTGCAATCTGAAAGCATAAAACCATCAGTCATTTTGATTATGCTGGTGATTGTATTTTCAGTGTTGAAAAGCATTTTGTTAAGCCTCAAATATTGCTGCACTGCTTATATTGATAATCTGAGCCTTGAGAGGGACATGGAAGTTTAGTTAGAATCTATGTTACCAGACCCAACCTATGGATTCCACTGATACAGATCCGGGTCCACTTGGGATATGTTTCAAGTTTGGAAGCACCTAAGTTTCTGCTCAAGTTCTATTGCTAACGTGTTGGAAATGTCAAACCAACCACTCTCCCAAAAAATATTTTATATATAAACATATAAAATACGAAATAAAAAGGGCAAAGAGTTGGTCCCAAAAACCCTAACTTCTGTCTATACAATAGCCTCTCCCACCAATCATAAAAGACACAATGTGAGCTTTTCATAGCAGTCTGCATTTTTGAGTTTGTGACGGTGATTTGGAGTGAAATATAATCAGAGCTCTAAATTTTATATCTTTTCAGTTGACAGTTTTTTACTCTCTCTCTCTCTCTCTCTCTCTCTATATATATATATATGTATGTATGTATGTATATATGTATGCATATATTGTTTGAGTTTCCCCATATCCAGATCCTGACTTTTCAAAAGATCTAGAGGACTGTATCCACATCCACATCCAAATCCAAATTGGGTTTTAAATTTCAATACAACTTAGGTTAGAATGTGCAATGAACCTCAAGTTGTATCTGTTGTATTCTTTGAAAGCTGCTCATCCAGAATGATGTACTGGTGTTGTTTCTCATGTTTTATCATCAGAGGAAGAATCTTATGATGTTTTTCTATTTGTTGATAGGTCAAACCATACTGTAAAAAATTCTATTTGTAAATCTTACACAAACACTTCTCCAGTTAGCATTTGCTTGTTTAAAGGAGCTCCTCTCTCAAAGTGAGCTAGAGATTTCACTGAACATCTACTGCAAAAATAGTGGTTTTTTTCATAATGCTAGTCCTTTTAAGCACTGTTTTATGGGCTTTAACGCAAGCAATATGTAGGGCCAAATTTCTACCCAAAAATAACATTATTGACATTAACATTTTAGCCAGGTTACCAGGATACGGATATGGATCTGAATACAGATGCGCCAGATTTTTGAAATGCCAAGATCCGGAAACGGCCAGAATATGTCAAGTACAAAAAATATAATAATTTTTTTTTAATTTTTAAAAAACATATTCATAGTTTGTAATCAAAACCATTCATAACGCACATCATTAGAATTGAAATCATTAGATAAATTATAAATATGAAAATTGAAATGATATATATTGCCTCATACAAAAGGATAATAGTAAATACAAAAATGAGTCATCAATGATCACTCCACTAATATGATAATATAGAGTAGATCTAATTACATATCGCAAAATGGGTCAACATCCTCATCATTTGCATATCGCAGCTCTACATCTTAAATTGACATTGGGGGGTGGGAATGTTGTAAGCTACAGAAGAAGGTTGGACTGATGGTGTAACATCATCAAGTAAGTTGAGATGTGTCATGGCATTCAATGACATTTTTAAGTTGGAGATCTCAAGCTCCACATCCCACATCCTGCTCGGGCCTTTCTTATACACTGGATTAGAATGTGATAGAAGGCGGAGGTTGGAATGAATGTACAATACATTTTCAGTCTTTGCTACACCTAGTCTATTTCGCTTCACTGAATGGATGAATCCAAATGTACTCCAATTCCTTTTAGTCAATGAGGAACTAGCAACTTGCAATAACAACTTGGAGTCCAAAGTTCAAAGATGAATGATATCCCCGCATGGAAGCCCCATCGAGTAAAAGGATCAAGATGACCTCGATCATCGATGGCTGGTGGATCTGAAAAGTTACCAGTGGATTGTACAAATCCTCCAAATTCCTTACGTACTTCCAGTGCAGTTCCCACATCCCTATATATCTTCCTCAATGTTGTCTTATATCCCTATTGTTGCCGCCTTACACAAACCTGGTGCGAAGCGCAGCAAAAATCTTCAAGTTGCTCAACGTGTCCTTGGGGGCAAGTCTCGAGTCAAGTGTTGTCACCTGATCCTCACTCCTTCGTTTAGGCAGAACTCCTAACGAAACCAACGAGGGTAGTCCCTACAAAAGAGTTGCCAAGGCTCTTAAAAGTTTTTAATTGAGTGCTAATGATGGGCGTGATTTGTTTTTTAGGAATTTTTAAGATGAAATTATACCAAACAAGATACTGCAATATTAAAGATCAAATTCAGCAGCATGAAATTGAAATGACATTCACAACATGAAATAATGTTGAAACAAATGTAGTTGTGACATGACCAGTGTCAATAATGGAGTCAACAAACTACGTACTACTGAAATTGTAGATGTTTTGCAGTGTATCTTGGTTCATTTTAAATTAATTGTGGATTTGATGTATGAATTAAAGAGGGAAGGGAACTCCAGATACACCTGACGGTACGAGGAGTATGTCCAAAACATTAATCAAATGTGGCTCCACGCGAAGAAATGTGGGCTAGATGGAGTCACGGGGTTGTGTCCAACACTACACCAAACGAGGGTGTAGCTTGACAGGGGCCCGTGGTCACTATCTAATGGTTCCCAGTTCCTTTGTGAAATTTCCCCACAAGAGATTGAATCGAGGTGTTAGATTTTCGCCTTGGGATATTTATTGGGGTGTGAACCTAATTAAACTAGTCACTCCCATTGCTTTTGATGCATCTAATTGGTCAGTCGAACCGTAGAGGTGCAGAGCATACACAACGAAGCCTTGGTCAGTTTTTAAAGATTTTTTGAACAAGTGTTTTATTGTTAAGCCCAAGAATCTCTTTCAGGTCTTAAGGCTGTATTCGGGAGAGCAAGGGCATTAGTTTCAAAAGTAAAATAAACAAGAAAGACAAGTTTAATAATTACTACAGCCAAGAGTCTTTTTCAGGCCTAAAGGTCGTACTCAGGAGAGCAAGGCTGGGTTAGTATCCAGTTTTGCAAAAATAAAAGGAAATTAAGGCAAAGACATTGATTGATCTATTTTTTATTTTGCAAGAAAGAAAATCTACCCTAAAGCAAATAAATCAAATGAGGCAGATACAGGCTTCCCCCAAATGGAGGGGGAGGGGTGTGGAAGACGTAATCCCACTTGCTCTTTTAATTAACTTTATTACAATTTAGTTTTTATGAATGGTGCCACTTTTTGATCTTGGAAAATGATAAAAAAGGATTACAAATTTTGCTTGAAGGGGAAATAGATGCTCAAGTTTGAATCTTCTGGAGAGCCTGGAAGTTTGAAGGTGAAACAAGAAGTGTTTTAAATCAGATCCACGAAAAGGAGATGCAACTTAGCTCAGCCTTTTATTTGGGATGATGATATACACACAAAAACTATCACACTTGCAACAAAGATATTAGATCCGGTACCTTCTACAACTAGAAACCAAAAAAGCATGAACTATAACTTAATAAAACATGCCTTCTCAACTTTCTAAGAGTAAAAGAATAAGTAAATAAACTGACAACTGCAGATATTTACCCTATGTGCTTCAGAGAGGCCTCTAAGCCAGATTAATTATGAAATTTAAACAAAGCATGAAATTGCAGCAATATCACATCATTCACAAAGCATATGCACCAAACATATCACACTTGATAAGCCTCCAAAGCCTTCAACTTTATTCAAATAGCATAAGCAAAATAATACATGAAAGCCATATACTTTAATAACCTCCTAAGGCTCGGACACACAATTAACTATTCCAACTTTGGAAAAGCGATGAAAATCTCGAAAATTATACATCGCTTATTCAACATTGCATAATTAACAAGGGAAAAAACACCTTGGAATAGCAACTCAATGTCTAAGTCCTAGGAAATCCAAGTCCGTTACATTATTGACTATGCTAGTACACTTTATTACAACATCCCCAAGGGGTATGAACATGCATTTTATTAAACTAGCATAGATCCATTTTAAACCCGGATCTATCAAGCATCAAGAGGGATCCAATTTCTTGAGGTGTACATATTTTTACCATTTGGATCACTCTCGGTACTTGATAGATCTAGGTTTAAAATGGATCAATGCTAGTTTTTATTTTATTTTATTTAAGTCGATATGTAATTTATATTTTTCATTTTTATATTTTAATATTTTTTATTTCTGTCGGCTAGCATAACGTGACTAACGTGACAAGATCTCCCCCATACTGGGTTGGATAGCACCTCACTTCTCTCGGTGCAAAAACGGGACCACAACTGGTCCTGATGAACCATGGAACTTCTTAGCACTAATACTGAACAAGTGGCTTTTTCACAACTTTGGCGGCTCACTGGAAATCCACTTAAGTGCAACTTTGGTTGATAACATCTAGCTCCAACTGCGAGATGTGTGCTCGATCTGGTCTTCAGGAAAAAAGAGGATACAAGAACACCAGAATCTCCAGTTTTACAGTCTGTAAAAGCATCTCAACTTGACAAAAAAAACCTTAGTAGCACAAGTTTTAGATAAAAACCAGATGAACCATAAGTTGCATTATTCAAACTGTGAAAAACAAAAACTTAACCAAATAACAAGTTATTTATTCTTAAGTACAGAAAGGAAAGGTAGAAAGTAAATGCTCAAGGGAGCTTATTTTCCTAGTCTAAGCATAACATAAAAAGTTAGCTATAATCAAACATCCAATGTATCCACCTAAGCATTTTATCAACATAAAAGTTATTTGCCTTGTCTTTGGTTACCAGCCAAAACAAGGATATGTTATTCAGAAAATGCTCATGAAACTTCAAGGTGGGAGGGATGGACAGGAGATCATAATCATGGAGAAGGTCATCAAATTGCTTCTCAAACTGGCAAGTCCTCTAGCAGGATTATTCTGTCCAAGATTGGATACGACTAATGTACAAATCCATATGATGAGGCAGATCATCATACTCATCCAAAGGGCTCATCTACTGATAACCCTTTGTGTAAGCCCCAAACTGCTCCAAAGCATAAGTAACATCTATATGTGAGGACGATGATATGGCTCTGAATAATCATATGGTAAATTTGAATGCTCGTCTTCTATGTCAGATATGAGAGAGTCCACGTCGCTGGCATCATGCTCTTGGCTATGCTTGTCCACCTCATGCTCATAACAATCCTCCTCAAAAAGTTTGGCTTCAAATATGTTACAAGAAGTAAAACTTTCCAAACCTTTATCAACATATGGGAGATAGATCTGTAATGGTTTCTTCTTGAGGTAGATCTGGAGTACAAATGTGATCATCATCACTAAAGTAATCATGAGAACATTTCAAATCATAGTTACATATATCGTGTCGGCAAATATATCGCCGAGGGTCCGAAATGTAACTTATCGATAGCAACGGTGAAAATATTGGAAAATATAGAAAAATATCAGCAAATGTCGTAAAGCATCAAAAAAATACAAAAATAACCAACTTTTCAATTTTTTTAATATCTAAAGCAACAACAACATCAAATAAACACATTGCTACATAAATATGAAAATACAACTAATATATAAGATGTCAAATGGTGGATCATGATCACATATCAACTATAAACTGAAAATACTGAAATATGTTCCTGATGGAATGATAGAAAATCACATCAAATGATCAAAATAAATGTCTCTCAAGAGATGAATCATCATGACTCATGAGGCATCTAGATACTACATAATACAATGATAAATAGTAGAAATCATCGATCCCCTCTACCCCTTTTATAGGCAAGGGGCACCACTCTTCCTCTGGAAGCAGTAGGGGGTCATGTAGGTGCTTTGGATGAGTTAGGCGTCAAATTGGATGCTCCAACTACTCAGGCTATGGTGGAAGGTCCAACTACTCTACAATTTTGATGAAACTTCCCATGTTTAATGATTGAAGGGTACATTTTTATTAAGGTCATGAGAAAAGATATCAACAGTCAATGCCACCAATCCCATATCGATCCCCTCTACCCCTTTTATAGGCAAGGGGCACCACTCTTCCTCTGGAAGCAGTAGGGGGTCATGTAGGTGCTTTGGATGAGTTAGGCGTCAAATTGGAAGCTCCAACTACTCAGGCTATGGTGGAAGGTCCAACTACTCTACAATTTTGATGAAACTTCCCATGTTTAATGATTGAAGGGTACATTTTTATTAAGGTCATGATAAAAGATATCAACAGTCAATGCCACCAATCCCATACCCTCATACTTGATAAAATCCAGTGGAATTGTTGAAATCTTGAAATCCTGAAAATTATTAAGTCTGTTGAATTCTAAATGGGATCTAATATTCTACTTTTTGCATATGAAGTCCGATGAGGTTGGAACCACTCTCAAACATCCTAAAACAATTAATGGTAATGTTAAAAATTTAAGTAAAAGGATAGAAAATGAAAGCTAAGAAAAATGTCACTTTTACTTAAATTTTTAAAGTAATAAATGGTAATATTAAATTATTAAAGTAAAAGGATAGAAAATGAAAGGTAAGGAGAATGTCACTTTTACTTTAAGAATTTAATATCACCATTTATTACATTAAGAATTTAATATATTTAGTTTTAATAACACTGCCAAAAACTTAACCCATGGATTTATTTCTCAAATTCCATGCAATTTTTTTTAGCAGGGCGATATTTTCCAAAACATCGCAATATATTCCCAATATAACGTGACACATTGAATATATCACGATATATTCAAAATGTCAAAAATGTCGCAATTTTTTAGTGGCGATATATCGCCAAGGGGAATGACTCGCGATATGGGCAATATATCACAGATATATGTAACTATGTTCCAAATATTCCATATTTTTTGTTAATGTAACATGAAGAGGGTCTTCAACAATGTCCTCAATCAATAATATTCCATGAAGCTCTTCAGTGGGAAGCATAGCCATAATCTTTTTAATCACTATTATCATCATGCCACTGTTTAAGAAAAATCTCAAAGAAGTGTAAAAGGGAAGTAATGCTCTTACTAGGAAGCTCCTCAAAGAATCAACCACGCGCATCCCCATCCAAAGTGCAAGCAAATATTTCCATCATGCGATCCGCATAATAAATGCTAGCTTTAACCAAAACATCGATGATAGATGTGATGTGTACAATGGTTGAGTCACCATTTCCATGAAAGTCCTGGGTATATTCATACACATCACTTGGGTCAAAATCATTGTTAGGAAAACCCGGAATGCCTGAAAAATCAATGGGATGGAAATTACTGGCCAATTTAGCATCACACTTTTTCCTTTCATCATCCATATTGGACATCAGAAGCATGCACTCAATATAACCATGGAATGGACTTTATACTGAACAAGAGGAGCTGTGAAATAATGAGCTTTAAAAATTTTCAATGTGTTGCATTGGCTCATCTCTACACACAACAAACTCAACCAGCTCTATGAGAAACGGGGTTTTATCCCTTCAATGGACTCACCAAGTGAGAAGGAAAAAACATACAATTAAATACTTTCTCACAAAAAAATATTTTTGTTTTTCTTTAAAAAGAAAAAAGGGCTAGTGGAGTTGCCAGATGGGTCGAGTTCAATTCAAAGGTTGACTAGATCAATCAAAATTTATTAAAAGTAAAACACTATAAAAAATAAAGGGTAAGTCAACTCCAAGAATAAAAAGATTAATCCCCAACAACTGCAGCAAAATATGTTGCCGCCCTACACACACCTCGGGGGAAGCGAAGCAGAAGTCTTCAAGTTGCTCGGTCTGTCCTTGGAGGCAAGTCTCGAGTCAGGTGCTGTAACCTGATCCTAACTGTTTAGGCAAAACTCCTAATGAAGCCAAGGGGGGTAGTCCCTACAAAAGAGTTGTTAAGGCTCTTAAAGGTTTTTAATTGAGTGTTAATGATGGACGTGATTTGTTTTTTAGGAGTTTTTAAAGAAGATGAAATTATACTGAACAAGATACTGCAATATTTGGTTGGGGTTGAAGGCGTCAGCCATCAACTAACAAGTGTTTTCAGAAGTGAAGTCTATCTGCCCTAATACTTATCGGATAGATCATTCAGATCTATCATTTGCACCTCAAGACATTCAATGATCATCAGGGATCCAGCACACAAAGGAGGAATTACTAAGCAGGGTCACGTCATACTACTAGGAACGAGTTGGGGACACCAAGAACAATTCATTTTGATTCAAAGACTCCTTTCTTCTGCATGTTACTTCCATTCTCCACGGAAGGGTCATATTACTATATACCGGGTGATCATCAAGCCACCTTTTGCACATCCGGAGAAGATATCAATAGAAACATATAAGAGGGAGGGCGTCATCAATCCAGAGGGAAACAATTCGCTAGTGTCCAAGAAGGGAATCAAAGTGTTGCTTGTGTGCACCATAATCTTTAGGAAGACCATACTACTTGACCTAGAAAGTCTCAGCACCATCCATCAAGTATTGAAGTATTTACAAGAAGATCATCATCCAAAGAGGGGACGTTTTCCTTGCATGGGCGAATCACCTAGAACCAACAGCACATTTTGGAAGCTATAGTTGATGCATGGCATGCATGTCTTTTGTATATTGAAGAACCATCACAGCTATAAACATTGGTATGTTACTACAATCTTACTGGGCCTATTTCCTATTTAATCTCCATATTTGTCATATTTAGAATTTTTGGGCACGTAACCTACTTTGCATGCAAATCAAGTCATTTATCATACACACCTAAAACATATAAACCTGTAAACAATCATCATTACCTATCAGTATAAGTGTGGAATATCAGTTGGGATATTACAGTGGTATCAAAGCATGTTCCTCGCTAGTTGTGGGTTTGAACATGAACAGTGAATTAATCCGCAAGACACTGCTTTTGTGACATATAGAAGAAGGAAGGGAAGGTACACAAAGGACCCGAAACTAGAAGAGATTAAATTGGAAGACACAGATTCAGACATGGACACAACATAGATAGACTCTGATAGAGGAAAGGGAACAGGTGAAGATAAAGACAAGATGGCATTACAGAGTCTAGTTAGTGCCTTAAATGACTTAGCTAAGGGACAGAAAGAGATGTTACATGCTATAAACAGGTTGGTTATTAAGCCAAAGCATAGTCGAAACAATCTACCAACTTCACCAATGGATAGAGGATCCACCAGCAATAGCGGGAGACATGCATACACTCATATGCAAAACACTCCTCATATATACAAAAAGCCTTTCAGACCTACCAAGCCTCACTTTCTGGAAAATGCCACCACAGGACCAATCATACCAGTTGAACCTAGTGAACTATTTGGGGCATATCTACAGGAATACAAGGATTTGGGAGAGGAGTTCCACTCAACTATGTCATTTTCCGACTTTTGTAATATGAAAAGCAGGAACTGGTCAAGGAATTTTAACAGAGGGTTTGCTCAAAACTATGAATTAAAAAAGACAGTAGGCAGGTTGACCATTCGTAATTTTGATGGATCTCGCGGTTGTCCAACGAGAATATAGGTCCAGAAGTTGGATAATTATTTCCAACTAAACCCTGTGACAAAGGTTGATGCCATTAAATTGGCTACTTTACATTTAGACGGAGAGGCTCATGAGTGGTGGTACCATGGGTTAGTGACGCTGGGTCACAACACCATCACTTCATACATCGATTTCACACAGAGGCTCCAAAAGTTGTTTGATAAGAGGGGCCCTAAGATACATTTTAGAGAGCTAGCTCAGCTCAAGCAAACTGGCAGTGACGAGGCCTTCATCTCAAAGTTTCAGAGAGTGGCAGTTATGTCGACGGATGTATCCAAGAGCAGATTGATTATGTTATTTACAAAAGCTTTGACTGAGCCTTTACGTGAGTGGGTGAAAGCCTATAAACCATCCACTTTACAAGATGCCATCAGTAGAACCCGAGACTTACAAGATTCGGTTCCCAGGAACAGATTTCCGGTTAAGGCAAATTTCCCAATTAAAGATAAAGATAAGAAGCCCTTCCAGCAAGAATGGTCGAGAAAAATTGCATGGATGATAAGACTAGGAAGGAACTCTAAAGAAAGAAATTAAGCTTCACTTGTTAGGAACCATGGATTCCAGGTCATAGGTGTGCAAGGAAAGCTAAAGCACGCTATATAGAAGTCTACTCAAATAGTGAAGATAACGAGGATGAGCCTGAACTGGGAGCAGCAGAGGAGCCATTCCAGGAAGAGTCTAAGGGTGGAATTATTGCTACATTATCAGGAGTACCCAGATTTCATACTCTTCGAGTCAGGGGAGTAGTACAGGGCAACAAGGTAGGTGTGTTGATTGATGGTGGTGCAACCCACAAATTTATAGATGCGACATGGGTGACTAGGCGGGGTATCCAAACAAAGGAATTTGAAGGGTTCACAGTGGCAATAGCAGGCAATAACAACATGGAATGCAACCATTGGATTCCCAAACTAAATGTCACCCTGGGAAACTATAACATGACAAACTCCTTTTATGTGGTAAATGTAGTATTAGGGTTCAATGGCTCTATTCTATAGGAAAGTATACTATGGATTATAGGACCATGGAAATGAAATTCCATGGACGGGATGGCAAGAAGGTAGACTTGAGAGGCATGAACACTTACCCCCCCAAGCCAATATCTTCATAGAGGATGGAGGAAGCGCTCAGACAGGGAGACCTAGATTGGTCAACCGAATGTTTTGTCACTTTTCATAAACCTCCAGATAACAACACACAACATCCAGCAGATATACAGACATTGCTACATAAACATGAGAGAGTATTCAGAGCTCTTCCAGCAGGTAGACCGCCCGACAAAGGGTTCAAGCATATCATTGAGTTAAATGGAGGGAACACAAGCACTAGGCAGTTATCACCACTTTATACAAGCATACCAAAAGGTACAAAGATGAGATAGAAAAAACAATAAAGGAATTACTGGAGTTAGGTTACATATGACCAAGTTCTATCCCATTTGCATCATCAGTAGTATTGGTAAAAAAGAAAAATGGCACGTTACGGATGTGTATCGAGTACAGGGACATCAACAAGAAAACTATCAAGAACAGGTACCCCATTCCCAGAATTGATGAGTTAATGGATGAATTACAGGGGGCGAAGTACTTCTCAAAAATTGACCTCCAATTAGGGTATCATCAGAACCGAGTAAGGGATCAAGATATTGCAAAAACAACTTTTCGTTGCCACTTTGGTCATTATGAATTTTTAGTCATACCTTTTGGGCTCACCAACGCACTGACAACTTCCCAATCTTGCATGAACCACACCTTCAAGGCTCAGTTGCATAAGTTTTTACTTGTGCTCTTTGATGAAATTTTAATTTACAGTAAAACTTAGGAAGAACATTTGAGACACCTAGATGAAGCACTAGGAATTCTAGAAGAACAATCCATTTATGCCAAAATGTCTAAATGTCAGTTTGGTATGTAAGAAATGTTATATCTAGGGCATGTAATAAGTACCGATGGAGTACAGGTTCATATGGAAAAAAAAAGAGCTATCTTGGATTGACCTACACCCAAAAATGTATCAAAATTGAAGGGATTTTTGGGCCTTTGCACTTATTACAAGAGGTATGTTAAAGGGTTTTCTCAATTGACCACACCACTCACAGATCTTAAAACGAAAGCAACATTCAGCTCAACAGAAGGGGCACAACAAGCATTTGGAAAGATGAAAAAGAATATGAGTTCATGTCCCATTCTGGCATTACCTGATTTCACTCAGCCATTTGTAGTAGAGTGTGATACTTCAGGGGAGGAAGAGGGGCAATACTGATACAAAACCATCACTCGATCGGCTTTGAAAGAAGAAAATTTAAAGATTATGAACACCACTACTCTATATATGACAAGGAAATGATAGCACTTACACCCCTTAACAAAATTCAGGCAGTATTTGGTAGGAAGCAGGTTTAAAATTAAGACAGATCACAACATCCTCAAATACTTCTTTGAACAAAAAGAGTTAAAAGAAAGGCAACAAAAATGGGTCAGCAAGGTCTAGGCTTGTCACTTCAAAATAGAATATGTTAAGGGGAAAGACAATGTTGTAGAAGATGCATTATCGAGACTACCAGCCTCTTTATCACTCGTGGGTCATGATTATGTCTACTGACTGGAGGTCTCATCTCTTGGTTGAATATTCTAAAAATAAATTTACTTATGAGTTGTTAGACGAGCAAATACAGGATGACAGGTACAGGGTGATCGATGGCATCATTTACTACAAGAATAGGATCTACCTGGTCCCAGAATCAGCTTTAAAGAAAAAGGGTTTACAGGCTTTGCATGATTCACCATTGCCAAGGCATCAGGGTTTCTTGAAAACTTACAAACAAATTAGGGAGAGGTTCTCATGGAAAGGCCTCAAGGAGGATGTAATGCAACATGTTCGAAAGTGTAGTACGTGCCAACAAAATAAGGTTGAACACACTCATCCGGCAGGGTTACTTCAACCATTACCCATACCCGAGTAGAAATGGGAAAGCATCTCGATGGATTTCATTACAGGTTTTCCCAAGATACAAGGACGAGATTGCTTCTACGTGGTAGTAGACAGGCTGACAAAATCTCCACATTTCTTTGCCATTCCTTCTGATTATTCTGCATCACAGGTAGCAGAGTTGTTTTTTCGTGAGGTTTTCAGACTACACGGACTACCTAAGACTATTGTTAGTGACCAAGAAAATAAATTTACTAGTGCCTTCTCGCAGGAGCTTTCCATATTAGTGGGGACAAAATTAGCTACTGGCACAACTTATCGTCCTCAGAGTGACGGACATACAGAAATAGTCAACAAATGGATTGAGGGGTATTTAAGAAATTATGTAGCAAGTCAACAGAGGACATGGGTTAAGTGGCTACACCTGGGGGAGTACTGTTGTAATACCACACACACCATATGTCTATTGGGATGACTCCTTTCAAGGATTTATATGGCTATGAGGCACTAAACTTTGCAGATATAGTCTTCAAAGATAGCAGAGCACCTAAGGCAAAATATTCGGTGCATGACAGTCAAGACATTCTCAAGGTACTAAAAGAGAATTTACAGGCAACACAAAACCAACAAAAATTGTACGCAGACAGACACAGGGTCAAGTGCAGTTTTGAGGTAGGAGACTTGGTATACTTGCGGCTACAACCTTATAGACAATCTTCACTCAAGAAAAAAGGGGCAGAGAAACTAAAACCTCGTTTCTATGGTCCTTGCAAAGTAGTCAGAAAGGTTAAAGAGGTGGCCTATGAACTCGAGCTTCTTGAGGAAAGTAAAATCCATAATGTATTTCATGTATCAAATCTCAAGAAAACAGTGGGGCAACACATCGCTTCATCCACCGAGTTACCTCCATTAAAAGATGAAGGACTCCTAGAGTTAATCCCAGAAAAGATTCTAGAGGTTCAAGAAAGGAAATTCATAAACAGGGTAATTCGGGAATACTTGGTACAATGGAAAGAATTACCTATTGAAGATGCCACATTGGAAGGACAACAGGTATTGCGACATCTTGGTTTACAGTTGCTTGAGGACAAGCAATTTCAAGCAGGGAGGGCTGTAATGTCCTCTTCTAACTAAGCATCTAAGACACTCGTTAACCTATTTAATAGGTTCGAGCAGGTATCAAGGAAAAGGGACTTGACTAAGGACATTTAATACCATAAGCAAAAAAGAGCATTTCTTCAACATTATTAGGCCATCAGTATATTAAAGAAGGCCATTAAAGCAGATATCCAAAATCATGTGAAGCATGTGGGCCTTATTACACCTTGCATGCGACATTGGGCAATTAGATTGCATGCATGAAAACCCTAAAAGCTATAAAAGAAGAGCAGTCGAACCAAAAGGTATCCATTATCAATATTCACTTTTGAGATTGGTTTCGAGAGCAGCAACAACAGTAGCTGCAGCAGCAAGTTGGGGTTGAAGGCGTGACCCATCAACTAACAAGTGTTTTTAGCAGTGAAACCTATCTGCCCTAATCACTTATCGGATAGATCATTCAGATCTATCATCTGCACCTCAAGACATTCATTGATCATTAGGGATCTAGCACACAGAGGAGGAATTACTAAACAGGGTCACATCATACTACTGGGAACAAATTGGAGACAGCAAGAACAATTCATTTTGATCCAAAGACTCCTTATTTCTTCCACATGTTACTTCCATTCTCCTCGGAAGGGTCATATTACTATACTGGGTGATCTCCATGCCACCTTTTACACATCCACAGAAGATACCAACAGAAACATAGAAGAGGGATGGTGTCATCCATCCAGAGGGAAACAATTTGCTAGTGTCCAAGAAGGGAGTCAAAGTGTTGCATGTGTCAACCAGAATTTTCAAGAAGACCATACTACCTGACCTAGAAAGTCCCAACACCATCCCTTAAGTATTGAAGTATTTACAAGAAGATCACCATCCAAAGAGGGGATGTTTTCCTTGCATGGGCGAATCACCTAGAACCAGCAGCACGTTTTGTAAGCTATTGTTGATGCATGGCATGCATGTCTTTTGTATACTGAAGAACCATCACAGCTATAAATATCGGTATGTTACTACAATCTTACTAAAGCCTATTTCCTATTTTATCTCCATATTTGACATATTTAGGGTTTTTGGGCATGTAACCTATTTTGCATGCAAATCAAGTTATTTATCATACACACCTAAAACATATATACCTGCAAACAATCATCATTACCTATCAGTATAAAGGTAGAATATCAGTTGGGATATTACAGAAGACATTTATTGGATAGACTTAGACCCACTTCCATAGCCAGAGGATCTAATTGATGGACGGGCACCACTACCTTTAGGGCCAGGGGAATCAAGTTAAAATCCCATTCTAGAGGATGAAGAGGATGAGATGGCTAATGATTCTACCATATGATCAGATTGTATCATTGTAGAGTCTAGAGTCTAGAGTATAGTTATTCATTAGTACCATGCTTATTTTTGGACGTTATAGGCCATTTAGAGCCTTTTTATGATGGTTTTTGGTTCAAAGATGTATTGTACTATGTGTTATTTCAGTTATATCCACCCTTGCTAAATAAATGAGAAAATTTGCATATTTGTGTATAATGGTTTCAATTCATATGGTTGTACATGAATATATGAGTTTTTTTTCAAAATTTGAATATTTTATGTAGTTTTTGGTCAACCGATTTTTTGGTCCAGTTTTTTTCCGATTCCTGTCTAGTTCACATTTTTTGAGTCGACCAGTTCAATGACTGGCCTAGTTTTGATAAGACTGGACTCTATACGACTTAATGCTTATAGCTAGGAGAGTTAAGACGTAACTACGAAAGGTGCCAATGTCACCTCACACAATGTCTTTGCACTTCAAGCTAGTGCTTGCTAGTCTCAGAAGGAAATCGCTATGCAACTAGAAGCGATATATGAGCCTTAGAGACTAAAGAATGTTGCCAAGCTATAAAAATTTCTTGCTATAATATAGAGTAATTCTAAATGCTAATCAATCCAAAAAATTGAAGCAAAACAAAAGACACATTTAACAAGTGAGATATTGCCGACAAGTAGATGTTTACCTTTATTCAAAAGTTGCAAGTACTTCAAAGTTTGGGGGACGACTTCAACTACATAGCACTTCGAGGGAGCACCAAACCACTTCCACAGCACCATCTCACACCAATGTTCAAGGACAAATCCACATGAACACAATGGGAGCCACCTCTATCTCTCGCAATCACTCCCACCAAAAGTGGGGTGTGAAGACAATGATGCCAAGGACCCCTTGTCCTCACTACCAATTTAGTCTTTATAGAATAAGCATAGAGGTGTACAGAAATATCATAGCTATCAATATAAAAATAAAGATATCACATGCCAGAGATAAATTCCTCCAAATAGGGTGTTGAACTAAAAGATAACAAGCTAAAATTATTATTAACCAACCTTTGCTCGAGTTAAAGCTCGTACCCATGTGCTTTATCCTTTGATAAGAAAAACTCAGGTAAAATAGACAAGTCCTCCAAAGCAACTTCTCTTATATGCACTCTAGCCCGTGATGAAAATAGCCCACATAAAGAAGGAATGTCCACCAATAAAATCCTCCATTGCTTCATAAATATCCTCCATCAAGGGATGCGCTCTATCCATAGGTAAAAATACAATGTTTTCAAAAAGAAAACCTATAAGAGCACCATCCCCAAGCCATGAGCTCCCCTCTTGGTCAAAAAGGGAAAATGTGATTAAGGAAACTTCCACACATACACTCCTCAAGCGATGTGTTCATCTCCTACATCAAAATATCAAAGGTCGGTGTGGAAATCACCTAGAAATGTACTCAAGGCATGCACTCTAGCTCAACGACAAAAATTAGGATGCATGTCCCAAGAAGAGTCAACCAAGTTAAGCTAGACAAAGAGTGCTCCATCCATGAGTAAAACTAGCATAGATCCATCATAAACCCAGATCTATCAAGCACCAAAGGGATCCAGTTTCTTGATGTGTAAATTTTTTTATCTTAATTTTTTTACACATTAAGAAATTGGATCCCTCTCCATGCTTGATAGATCCGGGTTTAAGATGGATCTATTTTTATTTTTTATTTTGTAAGTAGACATGGATTTTTTAATTACTTTTTATTTAGTTATAATTTTTATTTTATGAGCCTGCATGAATTTTTTTAATTACTTTTTATTTGTTTGGTTTTAATTCTATGAGCGTACATGATTTTTGTTAATTACTTTTTATTTTTTGATAATGTAACATAACATTATGTTATATGACAACACCCCATACTGGGCTGTAGAGCACCTCGCTACTCTTGTAGTCCACAACCCATCCATGAGTAAAAAGTTAAAACAGTAGTCCACAACCCACAACAAAGCCTAAGGAAGCTTCGGAACTATAGTGCTCCATCTCCTGGTGAAAATAGAAGTAAAATAGAATCCAAATCTCACTCCAAGCATGAACCTATAAAAAGAGTAGGTGCCAAAACAGATCTAGTCCCTCTGACATTTCACTGATACTGTGCATCATATGAGGTCCTATAAGATATAACCATCCTGCCCAAAATCTCACCCACTTACTAAAAATACATTGTGCAAAATAGACCCAAAAAGTCAGAGCCTCGGACTTGGTCAAAATTTGAACAATGAACTAATCTCCACACTAGGTATTCAAAAATATAATTATCCTGCTATTCAAACAAACTTTCTGAAAATATAAACTTCTCTTATTGACTTGAAATTCAACCATACGCCTATCTCTCCAATGGGTATCCAAAGAAACTGTCATCTACTGCTTGAAAAGACCAAGTTTCTCAAAATAGAAATTGCTAAAAATAGTGGAATCAAGAAACTGAAAATGCCCATCTAAATATCCCTCCATCCTCCATACATAATTCAATTTTTTTACGTAAATCTGATGCTTGGGGAAAACTCACTAAAATAGAAGGTTGGAAGCCTAGGCCCTAAACTAAAAGTCCACTAAACATAGCACAAGATGTGCTATCCACCTCAAAAACTGATCTCTGAATAGTCCCCAAAATTTATACATTCAACTTTGGGACAAGGGAGGGTTGAAACAAAAGTTTGCAACAGGGTACCTGTATGGCTAAGGTACTCACTAACCGTCAATGGCGAATGATGAACTCTATAACACAGAGTCCATCCCATTTGATGTTCACGAACCATTGATGATGAATGTTGAACTCTATAATAATGAGCTCATCTTGAATATATATACATGAACATATGTCGGACAGTCACATCCAGATTCATGTTGGAAAATTTGGTGTTATCGTGTTGGATGGATGGGAAGGTCAGGAACCTTCTAAATTTCTAGGTACATTGTCCTAGGAGAGTACAATTATTCTGTGGTCATCGAAAAGTTGTTAATGGAGAAGCACCCTACATTGTTCTAGACTCCATGTGCTACCAATAGCATTTGATGCTTGAGAATGTTGGGAAATTTTCCTTTATCAAGGAGGCCATTGATTAGGCCAGGAATGTGACAAAATACATTTATATATAATATATATAATATATTTGATGTCATTTTGTATCGGTTATTCAGTTTTAAGTCCATGACTAGACAATTATCAGGATTTAGTATCAACTTTGATGTATCATTTGGCATCCACTACATCTTATATATCAATGCTTTTTTCATATTCATGTGCCAATGTAGTCATTTGATGTTTCTATTGGCTTATATTTTAAAAAAATAGAAAATAAAATAAAATTATTTTGTGTTTTTTAATGCTTGTTGTGGTTTGTCAAATCAAGCTAGCACAGTAAGTTTCAACGGGCCTTGTTCTGCATGGCAACCCAAGTTCGAACCCCACAAGGTAGTGGGGAGGAGATAATCAAAATCCAGCCATGTTAAGGGTTGGTGTGGCCTAGGTCAGGTGCAATCCCCGAGTGATATTGACAGTTTAGATGCCCCTGGGTCGTCATTTTTTAGACCAGAGGCTAGTCCAGCAAGTCACAGACAAACTACAAAACAAAAAAATGCTTGTTGTGGTTTACCCTTTTTTTCGCCAAAGTGTCCGATGTCTAGACTCTGGACATTTTTTTGTCAATGCCAATGTTTTAATAAATGTCGTAAATAACTGAAGAAGAATTGTTGCAAAGGCATTGAAACAGTCAAGGATACAAATGTGATATAGGACGAGTTAGAAAGCACCAAAAAGCAAAGAATTTCATGTATGAATGATACACTAGAAAATATGGTGTTATTGAATCAAATTTGTAAATCTCCATTTGTGTGATTCCTCATACGAGGAAATAGTTGTGTTGGTGCTGTAGAAAGTAAACTGCAGCATTTGGAATGTATTCATAGATGTTGTGACCTAAATAGCATAAGAAGCTAGAAACTTGTCAAGATAAAGGGAAGTTAGAAACAAGAAGTTTATCAATTATTTAAGAGCCAGTGTCACTAATTTGGTGTGTTAATAAAATAAAATTTGGCGTGTTGTTAGCAAGGAGTGCTATAAATATGAACACACATATTGACATTCATTGAACTTGTCAAAAGTCTAAAAAGTAGAAGGCCATTAAATAATTGTTGTGGGTCAGTGTACACATGGCACATCAGAGGCCTCCTGTATGGATGATTAATGCAATACATCAAGGGAATAGCGTACGAGCTATGCACCAAATATGTAACACTTGAATTGATATGAAAAGCATGCAATGCATGATTTTGAATGATTAAATATATGGACAAAGAGTTTGAGATTTAGAGAGTACAGTTCATGATTTGAGTGTACCAATATTTAATATTATAATCTTGATTCTCTTCAATCCCTGCCCTGCTGATTAGATTTTTGTCTGTATGTTATGTCTATCAATTTCTCTTTCTTCAATCAATATTGATTTTGGAATGTTGGTTAGTCAATGTGTGCATGTTCTCAGTTTATTCTCATTCAATCCGACATCCCCCCGCCCTCCATCAAGAAACAGACAGAGATTTTAGTTTTATGGTATGCATGACATCTTCCTAGAGCAGCCAACAAAACATTAAAAGTTTGCAGGACCTCATAAAAACATTCAATGGATGATTTAGGAAATTTTAAAAATAAAGATAAAGAAATAATAAACTTATAGCAAGGCAGTTAAATTTTCTAATATTCAGGAAACTGTGGTTCATTTTGGTCCAATGACCTACTGATCTGGGGAGACCAGAAGAAAAAAGTACAAATTTCATTCATATAAAACGAGTATCACCTTGATTTTCTGGAAATTTGTCACCAGCCGCCGATATTGATCTCGTGCTTCGGGATAACGGACCATAGACTGCACCCGTGCAAGAGCCTTCTCTACACCAGCCACTGTCTGTTTTCTACCTGCTCGCAGAAAATCATACTCATCACTCTGCCCTTGTGTCCCCGAGTCTACTATAGTTGCCTCTGCCCGGAAACCACGTAGTCCAACTCGCTTACGCCTCCAACGCAAGATTGCTTTTTCAACAATTCCAACTGACCAAACAACCTTTTTATACTGTTTCCTCACCTGGTGCCCCCTTATATGCGCCTGTAAAACAGGGAGCCAATATAAGCAATGCCCCCAATTGTTAAATAAAAAATTGAGCTTATTACTGGATGGGAACCACCTATATGAGAATAACAAGATTGACGCAAGAAAATACCAGGCATCTACAGACCTATTTCTGATTCTCTCTCATATGAAGCACAATATAGTGAGTAATGCAAGGAGACTTCAAGGTGTGATACATTTCATTGTCATTTTCATTTATTTGATTTGACGGTATGCATGCAAAGGTATAAATACTATCAAAGTCACTAGGGGGCTGCCCCAATTTTCCCCCATAATCATATTTTAGTGACAACTTCAATCATGTGTCAGTAAATCACCCAATAGTAGTCAGGACTCGGAACTAACAGAAGACTTAAAACGGTAAATTATGTCAAAAAGAAAAAAGCAATGTCTAATACCAAAACAAGTGGACAAAGCAAAGCCATGAAGGTGTCTCTCAGAAATGCAATTTTCATTTATTCAAAGTTTAAAGCAGAACTGGCAAGATACAACAGCACAGTTCCTGCCCGCTTGAAAGCTACTTTTTCTCTACTGCAATTTGAAATGCCACGTGAGATTATCTCTGACTACCACTCTGATTTTACAAAATTATGATTTACATCTGTATTCACAATAATGCTCAAACGCGAAAAACATCTTACTTAAATTTGAAAAATCTGAAATAAAGACAAGGAAAGTCAAATCACAGTGCTTCTAAAGATAACAATGCTGATAATCCTTGGATACACTTTACCTAAAAATCAAGTTTGGTGAGCAAATATAGAACCTGCAATTCAGACTGCAACATAAATTTTCTATGAATAAAAAAAAATTATATCGTGATGTTTGTTTGTCTGTTTCCCTTTGTTTGGCACTACTTTAGCTGGGAAAAAACACGCACCTGGATTTTGACAATACGGTTACGAATTATCAGAAATTCTTTGCGACCCTTCCAACCACGGAACTTCCGCTGAATTCGTAAAGCTGCTGTGTGTAAAGCTTCATCATAGTGGCCCAACTTATTAGTCTTTTGAACTGATACAAAGGTAAGTGCTTCTTCATCTGACATTCCACATTTAGCATCTCCATATGCAACGAACTGCTTCCTGCGAAATGAATGCACTCGAAAAGCAGATTGTATTCGAGCTGCTGCCTGTGCAGAATTCCGTACAGCGGCAAGAGAATCTTTCAGTGATAGTTGATCTTCTCCGCCTCCATCCAGAGGGATAATGCTGTTCTCTGCCACAGTCTCCACAGCTTTTTCACCAGCAAGACTTGCAGATACACTGTCCATGATATTTTCTTTGAATGTCAGTGAAGAGAGATGACTAGTCAAATGTGACTCTGCCAGGTAACCAGCAATGCCTTTATGTCCCCGCTTGGAAGCCAAATCTGCTGGTGTAAGACCTGCAGGGTATTTGGGTTTTGGATCCGTCACTGCACCTGCTGCTGCGCCTAATGTGACAAGTGCAATTACTGTTTCTTCTCTGCAATAATACATAACACAAATTTGATGAAAATAGAGTTATAGCATCCGAAATAGCCCAACAAAATCAAAATGACTATTTTAAGCTTCACATTTTAAAATAACAACACTGGAGATCTGGAACAATAGCAGAAAACTTTTTGCATAGTAGCAACAAAATGTAGGGAGAATCCCATGAAAAAAGTATACAGAGAAGGGGCCATAGCAAACAGTATACACATTGTAATACTTAGAATATGGTTAAATACTGTGCTAACATGATTGGTTGAAATGGGAATTGGCCGCAAGTGTACCATATATCTGGCATGGCAGACAGTCTACGCATAGTAATACTTAGAAGATGGCTAAATACCATACTAATATGATTGGTTGAAATAGGAATTGGACACAAGTGTACCATATATCTGGCATAGAAAGGAGTATGTAACAAGCAATTTAGGAGAAGGAAAAGAAATAAGCTATCTAGCTACGNGTATTTGTATATATTCTGAGATCAATACATTAAAAATTTCAATTTCACGTGACAGGAAAAATTAAAAATATTAACACAGTGCCCCTAACACATTAATTTGACCTGATAATCCAACCATAGCAGAAGAGTGGAAATGTTACAAACCCAAAGAAAGCAGTATGGTAAACGTGTGCACATAATGAGTATGGGATGCAAGTGATAAGAAGAAGCACCTATCATAATGATGGTGTAATAAATTCTAGTTAACAAGAATATGGTATATACCAAGAAAAAACTGGTTACTACTGTTGGTGCAACTTGTATTATTAGGAAGTCAGTTTGCATAATTTCACCAAGAGACTCATGGTGCTCTACAGGCTGGGTGGCGGAAGATGTGTTTGCAGCTATTTGAGTGTGTAATGCTGAAATAAACAAATAATAAAAAATAAGCAACCTAAAACATGAGGGGACATGAATATAATTTGAAAAAGAAAATAGCCAACTAGCATAGATCCATCTTAACCCCAGATCCAAAAAGTGCTGAAAAGGATCAAAAAACTTGTGGTGCCAACCTCAATGTGGTTCAAAGTATTTGAGGGTGTGAACCTTGACTTTTTAATCCCTCTCAGGCTCAGCACTTAATATATCCCAGTTTAAGATGGATCTATGCTAGTCTGTATGTATGTGGGGTCATAAGATTGGAGATGTTATCCCTCACTCTTTTGTGACCTTCCCTTACTCTTTTGACTTTCTCTGCAACAAATAGTTGATTGATAACAAGTCTCAATATGATGACTTTCAGACAATTCCCTGACTAGGATGTTAAGCCAGCCTAATGCATTTTGGTTCCAGCTATTTACAGCGATCTATGTCTTGCTGATTTGACATAAGTAAAAGACCAAATTGTTAAGTGATTTAACATCTAAAGTGTGAACATTAAAGGCTGCATTCACTGCTGTTGTACTGCTGTATTTCCTGTTACTCAAGTACAATTTTAGATCTGGTTATAGTTGATTTTAGCTGATCCAGACCCGATTTATCAGCTCTAATAATTTATGCAAGTATTACTGAAAAATACGCTAGATCTAGAACAAATCATGCAGCAGAAATAAGACACAGGAAATCACAACACATTTCACACTCAGATTTACCATGGAAAAACCAGAAAACAGTAGATTTTATTAATATAAAACCATGGGCCCCCTCCCTGGGATAATGGCCCACTGAGGAATATATAAATTAACTAATAGCCAAGCCTGCAAACCTCAAGATCAACCCTTTGATCTTGTTGGTTGGCTGCTATCTTCCTTGCTGCCCCTTTGCTCTGTTCCTCTAGTCCTGCCCACACACTTGAATGGAAGTCCTTCTCCACCCACTTAGTGAGATCCCCTCACTCTGTGCGATTGTCTTATCTCCTCCTCTCCTTTGGCTTCCTTTTATAACCATCTCAATGACCAAAATATCTTGGGCCAATACCATGGGCCCTAAGTCACATTTTAGTCATTAGCCAACATTAAGACAATAATGTCTTTTTCCTAAGTTAGACTTGGAAAAGAGATACAAAAAGTCTCTTGCTCCTCAAGGAAGCTCCTATATCAGTCTTCTGGATGACTCCTGCATGCCCAACACCTGGCCTATGCAAAAGTACTAGTCCAATGATACAAAAATCAACACTACCTCTTAGCGAGGAAGGTACTTCTGGAAGAACCCTCACCTAGATCTATCTCCAATCCGACCACATCATCCATTGTTGTAGCTGCTCTCTTTGAATTGGAAAACTTCCTTGCCACCTGCTTTGTAATCTGTTCTAAAGATCTGTTCCTCCTAACTATACTCCTAAGAGCATGCTACTCCTGACAATCCTGCATGGTCATTTCAAACCATGACTCCTTGACAGACTCAGAAGGTTGCTCCTTCCCACTCAAAACTGAAGGCTAACTCCCTCTAAGCTACTCAACCTTTAGAGCTCCTACTCCTTGTTCTCTACCATTATGATGCTTGCCAGATTGTTGCAGTTGCCCAAACTATTGTTTGGGGCTACCCAGACCTCCTGCCCACTACTCGGATTCGCTGCCAACTGTTGCCCAAGGCTTCCTGCAGCTATTTGCTACTGCATGGGGATTGACTTGTGTTTCCTAAGCTTTCTTCTTGTTGCCTAGACCCTTTCTGGGCTTCCCAACTTTTCTAGGCAACTACCCAGACCTATTTTGGGTTCCTCAAAGTCCTTCTAGGCCTGCCCAAATTTCATGGGCTTGTTGGCCAAAAAATTTTGTCCCTTCCTAGGGCTTAAACGTGACTACCTGAAGGCCTGCCTACAATCGTCTAGTTTCCCTAGGTGGTCTGACGACGATTGAAAGAACGGTTGGTCGGTGGTGCCCTCCTAATGGCTTTGCGGTTGTCGTCTCACACTGTCAGTGGTTGGTCCTTTCTGTTGGCTATAGATCCTCACCGATCGTTTGTCGAGGTTACCCTTGCCTAAGCAGCTCCCCTGTTCATCTAACGACGCCACACAGCCCGCACTCCTTTGTAGTTATTTTCCCATCTCCCACGCAGCACCCATGAGCTTGATCCACTTGTGCTCTTGGCTTTTAGCGACATTCTACTCATCCTCTGCCTCACACGTTCTCCCATCACTCCATTGTTGACACAATCTCTTGTTGCTCTAAACCGCTTTAGCCTCCACCTCCACGACCGGGCTCATTTGCTGGCCGACACTTCATTTTTCTGACCCAACTTGCAACTCTTGCACGTCAACGCTAGCTGCTTGTTCCCTCCCTGCTCATCCCCAGTCGTGACCAGTTCAGTGATCTACTGGTCGATCCATGCTGGCTTGGACTCCTGTTGCACAACTACTAGTTGCAGTTCCCTCTACACAACAGTTTCTATATCTTGGTGGCTCACTTCACTCTGCCTCGAGCTCCGTTGCTAGCCAGCCCCCTTCTCCATCAACCACCAGTGATCTGCACAATCGAAAGCCCCCCAGCTCAGCTTGACGCACTTGTTCACGACTCCTTTGTTGACACATGTCACCCATCAATCGGATTTACTGTCGGTTGCCTCTGCTCTCCTGCCACTCTCCGCTCCAACTACCTCTATCCACATCTCCTTCCAGTTGTTTGCTGGTCCAAACCAGAACCCTTCAGAATCCCTTATGTACATTTGCCCAGCCTCCCGCACGACCACTCCTTCCTAGCGGCTGCAATCCTCATGTGGCTGCCATACGTTCCATACAGTTGCTCTCTCTTTTTTTGGTAAATCTCTACAAATCGTCAATCTCCTACTCAAAGCAACCTTTACTCTGATACCATGTTGATTTTAGCTAATCCATGCCCAATTTATTAACTCTAATCATTTATGCCATTATTAGTGAAAAATACACTAGATCTACAACTAACCATGCAGTAAAAATAAGACACGGGAAATCACAAAACATTTGACACTCAGATTTACCCTGGAAAACCCCAACTAGGGAAAAACCAGCAAACAGTAGATTTTATTAATATAAAACCATAAGCTTCCTTCATGGGATAATGGCCCACTCAGGAATAAACAAATCAGCAAATAGGCAAGCCTGCAAATCTCAAGATCGGACCTTCAATCTTTTCGGTTGGCTATTATCTTCCTTGTTGCCCCTTTGCTCTGTTCCTTGAACCCTTCCCACACACTTGAATGGAAGTCCTTCTCCACCCACTAAGTGAGATCCCCTCACTCTGTGTGCCTGTCTTATTTCCTCTCCTTAGGCTTCCTTTTATAACATCTCAATGACCAACATAACTTGGGCCAATACCATGGGTTGTCAAATATCATGGGCCCTAAGTCACTTTTTAATCATTAGCCAACATTAAGTTAATAATGTACATTTCCTAAGTTAGACTTAGGAAAGAGATACAAAAGTCTCTTGCTCCTCAAGAAAGCTCCTAGAGTGATCTTTTGGGAAACTCCTGCATGCCCGACACCTGGCCTATGCAGAAGTACCTGTTTGATGCTACAAAAATCAACAGTTATTGGTTGATAAGTTGCTTTAGAGGGAAGTTTATATCATTGTTTAGTATCTTTTCTCCTTCAATTGTCGTGAAGTTTGGTGTAATTAGAAGTGAATTATTGTGATCTTTCCACTACTATTTTATTCACTAAATTAATGATAGTCCTAAATGCTGAAAATTCAAGAGCTAAGATCCGAGTAACCTTTTAAGAAGAAGATGAAATTTCAAAATTGAATTAATCGCCCAAACACTAAGATCTGAAAGATTTTAACACAGTTAAAGATAAAGAAAACGGAGAGAGAGAGACAGACATGATAATTCTTACCACTCAATTTTATATGAGGATAATCCAGTTGCAAATCTCTTTCCAAAACAAATCATTTTGAAGATTTCCTTCAAATTCCCGATCCGAACACACCATGACCAGTTGCACATAGCTTAAAGTTCATTGAAGCAAGTTTATTAAGATATATTTTTCATATTTGCATGGTGGTCTAAGTGATAAAATAAAAATGTTTTTCCAAGGGGGACACCACCATGTAAATCATGTAATCATATTTTGTGGCATGAAGTGGAGATTTATTGTAATAAAAAATTTAATGTATGAGTGGAGCGCCCATTCTCTCTTAGAAAATGGTGGGTGCACTCTCACACATGTGGCAAACACCTCCTACAAATTTGGAGGGGTACATTCTCCTACAAAAATAGTGGGCACACTCTCAGATATGTGGCATGATCACTAATATTAACGTGGGCGCATCTCTCTTCCCACAATGTGCATGTATTATCTTACATGTGGCATCTTTCTTGAACTCTTCCCACATGCGGCATCTTTTCTCATGCATGTGGCATCTCCTTCATAAACTTGGCTAGGGTGCATTTCTCCATGCAAATGTGGCCATTCGATTATGTATTTTGAGTAATGGTGTTGATGGAATAAACTAGACCCTTTTATTTAATTTTGACTAGCTTTATGTTCTTAAATGGTCATGAGATTGTTAGACTTTTTTATGTGTCGGTTGCTCATCTTGATCAAACTACTAGTTAATATTGTTCGAACTTTCAATTAATTGCAACTACAAGAAAGTATTCAAGCTAAGGTAGTCTAAGTATGATAAAACAAACATTTAGGTAAAATCAAATATCCAATGTAACCACCTAAGTATTTTCGCAACTTTAGAGTGTTTTACCTTGTCTTTGGTTACCAGCCAAAGCAAGGAAACATTATTTAGAAAATGCAAACCTGCGTGGATATTCTGGATGGGAGGGATGGATGATAGAACATAAGCATGTAATACATCGTTGAGTTGCTTCCCACACTGGTAAGCCTTCCTACAAGCTTCTTCTATCCATGACTGGGTAGGACTAATATACAAGTCGTCATGATGAGGCAGGTCAACTACACCATCATATTGATCATCAAGGCTTATCGAATGATAACTTGTTGTATAAGTCCCAAGCTGCTCCAAATCATAAGAAACCTATATATGTGAAGATGACGGCTAAAACTAATCTTCCATTGATTGAATCACATTTGACTCTTCACCACACTGCTTCTCTATGTCTTCATTACTGATACTGATATATGGCTCAGAATGGACAAACTACGTGCTCTTCCTCCATACAAAGATTTCCCAAGGCCTCAAGATCCATGCTCTCTTCTCTAAAAACCTCATAGATAGGATATTTGATAAAACCATCGAGAGACTCAATACTCCCTCTTTTAGATATGCCATAGATGGGATTATCAATAAAACCTTCAAAAGATTTTGGTTCATCATTTTCCTCCTCAGACATGTCATAGATTGGATTTTCCATGACTGTCCAAGAATCCTCATCAACAAATTTGTCAGACATAAGGGAGTCTTCATCACTTGCATCATGCTCTAGGCTATACTTGTCATCCTCCTGATCACTATCATCTTCTTTAGAAAAAAGGTCACAAGGTAGTAAACCTTCCAAACTATCATCATTATACAGGGAACAAGCAAGAATGCCATCATGTACATTATAGATTTCATGAATTTCTTCAGAAGTGTTAGTCTCTGTAATGGTTTCTTCTTGAGAAAAATATGGAGCATACATGAACTCATCTTCACTGAAAAAATCATGAAAACACCCCAAATCTTCAACACTTTCTATTATGGCGACATGAGGAGAATCTTCAACAATGTCTGAACTTTGATAAACTTCTTTAGTGGGATCATCATCGCGATGTTGCTCCATAGTGGGAATTATGGATTCTCTCTACTTTTTTAGCTGGTCGAGGCCCCTTTCTACAGTAGTTACCATATCTTCTTCACCATCATACCAACTCTTAAAAAATATAGCAAAGAAATTTTCAAGGGATTGAATGCATTTATCAGGAAGACCACAATACCATATCCAAGCATCCTTCTTTAGAGTATTAACAAATAGCCTTATCATATTATCCCTATGAAGCATGTTGAGATCATTTTCCACAAATGAAAGAAAAGATATGGTTTGCCAGACAGTTGAATCGCCATTTCGAAAAAAGATAGAAAGTTGAACATTTCCCTTGTTTGAGAGATATGGCTCTTAGTTGGGAAAGCTCAGGAAGCCTGAGAAGTCGATGGGAGGATATGCACTGGAAATTCAAACTCTGGACTCTTCATCATCCATAATAGCTATCAATAGCACATATCTGAATCAATCATGGATTTTGTACTGGACCAAAGCTATCAAACAATGAGCTTTAAAGACTTTACTAAGCCACATGAGCTTATCTCTACACACAACAAATCTCAAAAAAAAATATGGGAAACTAGGGCTTTGTCCCTTCAATGGAGTCGCCATGTGAGAAGAAAAATATGCATTAGAAAAATAACTTTTTGTTTTACTTTGAAAAAAAATTAAAAAGAAAAGAAACGTCAGAGGAGTCACTAGATTAAAGAAAAAGATCTACTCTAAACATTCATCAAACAAAGCAAAAACAAAAACGATAAAAGAAACAAAAAGTCATAACCCGAGAATAAAAAGATTTATCCCTAGCAACGGCGCCAAAAATGTTACCACCTCTTACGCACTTGGGGGTTTAACATAGCAAAAATATTCAAGTTTCTTCGTACATCCTTGGAGGCAAGTCTCGAGTCAGGTGCTATCACCTAATCCTGACTCCATTGTTTAGGCAAACTCCTAACGAAGCCAAGGGCGCTAATCCCTAAGAAAGAGTTACTAAGGCTCTTTATATATTTATTACTTGTAGATGAGTTGCTTTTAGGAGTTTTGAAGGTAAATCACTAATCAAGATAATTGCAAGGCAATATTTTAATTTAAGCAACATACAACGTGCAACATAGTCACGACATTCAACGATAACTTAATTGAATAAAGCAAATAATGATAAAGTGATTGTAGGCCAATGTAGTGGAGTCAAAGTAAAATGTTGTTGTGAAAGGTCTTGCAATTTGTTCTTGGTCAGTTTTAAATTATTATGGATGATGACTGGATTGAAGGGGAAAGGGATTCTCGATATACCGTGACTCATGAGGTACTGGGATTATGTCTGTATTTTGCTCAATGTGGTTTTGCACAAGAATGTGTGGGCTACATGGAGCTGTGGGGGTGTGTCCAACACTACACCATACGAGGGTTTGGCTTGAGGAGGCCCCATGGTCACTTCTAGCTGTTCCTGCTTTCTTTGCAAACTTTGCCCACAAAAAGTAAACTTCGTATACACGAGATATCTGTATGTATCCAAGGAATTGATTTTATTAGGGTGAATTGCTTAATTAAATGTGAAAAATTACAAAATAAACACTTCCACTTTTGGTTATCCCAAAGTTCAAGACGAACCTGCGATGGGCAAGAGCATACACGAAAGGAGCAAAATTGTTTGTTCCAAATTGAAATTGTAAGAGCAAGAAAAGTGAAGTCTGAGACTAATTAATACAACCAAGAGTATTTTTTCTAGTTCAGTACTCAAGCAATGTTTTAAAACTCGGACTCGGACTCGGAATCGGTAATGAATCGGTAATGACTCGACTGATTTGAATTTAATGACTCGAATTACTTAAAAAATACATAAAATTTTAAATTTTAAAGAAAAACAATATTTTAAAGATTTTAATCCATGCTTGCAAAGCATTACGGACAAAATATCCAATGTCTACTCATGTATATATCATATAATGGTGAATATATCAAAATGGCACCGAGTGTACTGTGCAATACATATCTCGAACAAAAAACATAATCAATGAGGCCTAAACGGCCTGTAGAGTCCAATAAACAACATGTATGATGCCACGACATCATATGTCGATGATCATACATCTCTTTTTGTTTAGCCTTCTCCTCTTCAAATTTATCAAACTGTTGTTGCAACTCCAACTTAATCTCTCCAATCAACTTTAAATTAGCTTCCCATGGGACAATATTTCCTCTAACAACAACCAACTATTGTTTAAGTCTGTTAATGCCCCCTCCTTTAATCCATTTCTTGCAATACTTGCAATACAATTTCCCTTCAATGATATCAACATGGATCCATGCCCGATCTGTTCCTTTTGGGGCCAATCTGGAATCCAAATGCAAAGTAAATCTAAACATGGAAAGAAAATATAAAAAAAAATTATTATTTTGGCAGCAAACAATAGAAAACAAGACTGATATTTGTCAATATAATGAGAAAAAAAGAAACAGTGGCTAGTTGGCAACTAACATACATTTAGGTAACAAAAAATCGGTCTCCAACAGTCCAACTCCTCCAATCATGATGATTGTTCTTCACTGTTGGACGCTCCTCCAAACCTCCATGAATCCAAACAACAATAATGCCAAATGCTTACAAACATCTTACAACAGAAGTGTGAGGCAAATAGAGGGGCAAGGGGTCATCTTATGGCCTTCGGTTAGGGTTAGAATAAGAAAAATATTAAAAATAAAAAATAAACATGTTTTTTTGGAGTCTGCATGCATGTGGGTGTCTACCACAACTGACTAGGCTAACTAGAGTTGCAACTCAGTCAAATCGGCCGACTCAGTCGACTTAGTATCAAATCGGCCACCTGAGCCGAGTTGGAGATTGAGTTAGCTCAGTCAAGGGTCAACTCGGCCAACTCGGACTCGACCGAATTTTTAAAACACTGTACTCAAGCATGCCCTTTTCCATGAACCATAATTTAGGAAAGTATGGTCGGGTTAGTGTTTGTTCTGCAAAATAAAATTAAAGAAAGCAAAGTTGCAACTAAACTAAAGATAGCAAATCAAAACACCATGAAAATGACGTGAATCCCCAAGGGGGATGGGTGCGGGAACTTAAAAAGCCCACTTGCTCTTTATTATTTATTATAATGATTTTTTGGAAGAATGTGTTTGATCCTTTGGAAAGTAGGATCCAAAAGCTCACAAAAGTTAGAGGAATGAGGAAAGAAGGGGGTTGAAGCAGATCTTTTGGTAGTTTAAACCTTTACACAAGCTTCTAATCCTCCACTTTCCTGTAAAACAAACAAAAAAACCAACAAACTAAAAGATTATGAATTAATGGATTAAATCAAAATTTACATAAAATTACACTACTTTAGTACTTGTAAAATTTGGAAAATTTTGAGACTTTCAAGTACTAAAGCAACTAATATTTTAGATCTAAACTAGAAATGAAAACTTGAAGCTTTTTAGATCTAAACTAATACAAGTAAATAAGAATGATAAAACCTTTTAGATCTGATTTTACTTGTAAGAAAAATAACCGAAAAGAGTTTGTAGTTTTAGAGAAAGAAGAAGGAGGAGTTGCTCAAGCTTGAATCTCTTCGAAAGCTTGGAAGTTTGTTGGCAAAATAGGAAGTGTTTCAATCCGTATCCAAGAACAGGAGATGCAGCTTAGCTCAACCTTTTACTTGGGATTATGATCTGCGCAATCTTATCATACTTGCAATAAAAACATTAGATATCATGAACTATATCTTAATAAGGCAATGCCTTCTTGAATCTCTAAAAGCAAAACAGCAAATAAATAACTAGAAACTTCAAATATTTATCCTATGTGCTTCAAAGATCCCTCTAAGCCAAATTAGTTATGGAATTTAATAAAGCATGAAAGAACTGCAGCAATATCACCTCATTCACAAAGCATATACAGTTACACAAACTTGTCACACCTCATAAGCCTCCAAAGCCTTCAACTATATTCAGATAGAAACAATAAAAATAATACAAGAGCAAAGGGTGCTTGTTTCCTTCCAAATGGAGAGCAAGAACATTCTTTTATAGGAAAAATGAGAGCAAACCCCAAGGGAGTTGAATTCCCCAAGTGTTGGAGCTTTTAGAGATGATTGGGGACAAACTGAAGTGAACTAGAGGTGGTAGGAACCACCTCTCACAAGGCAGGTCACCCCCCTTCTTTCTGTGACACAAACAACAAGAGGTGAGCTCTCTCATGGATAAATGTGCCCCCCTAAGGAGAAATCCATCCCCTCCTGGATTTGATTAGAATCAGCACGATTTGGTCCCCAAATTGCTCCAACGTGATCCTTAGTTGAACTGTAACATGTCTAGGACAAGTTCCCATTGATTAAGGGGTATGTTTTTTCTCCATATTTTCCCCTTTTCTAAATTTTTATTCATTTTTTGCCTTTTTCGAAGAGGATTTCACTCAAGTGATAAATAGTCACTTAAAACTTAGGAAAAGTGGGTTTTGGTGTAAAGTGGGTGCTCTGAGTTTGAAAACAAGCACACCCATGAAAAAATTTGGCCCCTAGCCTTAGGAAAACTAGGTTTTGGGGTAAAGTGGGTGCTCTGAGTTTGCAAACGAACACACCCATGGAAAATTTTGCCCCCCTAGCCACACTTTTATGACACTTTGATATATTACAGTTAACTTATAAAAAAATTAACCCAGTTTAACGAGAAAAAATATATTCTAAAAACTTAAGAAAAAAAACCTATGGGGGACCTAGCACATTTTCATAATGACTCAAAATAATGCCTAGCATGGTAATATACATTAACACATGAACTTTAATAACCTCCTAACGCCTAACCACCAAGACGACCATTCCAACTTTGGAGTAGGTGAAAAACTCGAAAATTATACATTGCTTGTTAAGCAGTGCATAATTAAAAAGGGAAAAAACACCTTGGAATACCCTGCTTGACGTCTACATCCTAGGAAATCCAAGTCCTTTACAAAAGTCATCATGCTAGTACATTTATTACAATATCCTCGAAGGGTATGAACATGCAAAAACTTAAAAAGGGACCAAAAATAGGCTCTGAAAGGTCTTCTGAACTTCTGAGCACTGAAGATGAACAACGAACTTGTTCATAACTTTGGCGGCTCACTGGAAATCAACTTAAGTGCAACTTTAGTGGATAACATCTAGCACCAACTGCAGGGTGTGTGCTCGATCCGGTCTTCAAGCAAGGAGAAGATACGAGAACTCTAAAATCTCTAGTTCTTATAGTCTGCAAAAACATCTCAACTTGACAAGAAAACCTTAATAGCACAAGTTTTATGAAAAAAACGAATGAACCATAAGTTGCTTTATTAAAAAGTAAAAAATGAAACTTTAATTAACAAAAATATTATTATTCCTAAGTACATAAAAGAAATGCAAAAAGTAAATGCTCACTTTAAGGAGTTTAGTTTCCTACTCTAAGCATGATAAAAATAAACATTTAGGTAAAATCAGATATCCTATGTAACCACCTAAGTATTTTATCAACTTTAGAGTTTTTTGCATTATCTTTGCTTACTAGCCAAAGCAAGAAAACATTATTTAGAAAATGCAAACCAGTGTGGATAATATGGATGGGAGGGTCGGATAAGAGATTTTAAGCATGTAATGCATCATTGAGTTGCTTCCCACAATGGTAAGCCTTCCTGCAAGATTCTTCTATCCATGACTAGATAGGAATAATATACAAGTCGACATGATGAGGCAGATCAACTACACCATCATACTGATCATCAAGACTTATCGAATGATAACTCGTTGTATAAGTCTCAATCTCCTCCAAATCATAAGGAACCTTTATATGTGAAGATGACGGTTGAAATTGATCTTCCACTTATTGCATCACATCTGACTTCTCACTACACTGCTTCTCTATGTCTTCATTACTGATACTGATATATGACTCATAATGATCATATGGACAAACTGCATGCTCTTCCTCCATACAAATATTTCCCAAGGCCTTAAGATCCATGCTCTCTTCTATGAAAACCTCATAGATAGGATCTTTGATAAAACCATCTAGAGACTCAATACTCCCTCTTTTAGATATGTCATAGACGGGATTATCAATAAAACCTTCAAAAGATTCTGGTTAATCATTTTCCTCCTCAGACACGTCATAGATTGGATTTTCCATTAATGTCCAAGAATCCCCATCAACAACTTTGTCAGACATAAGAGAATCTTCATCACTTGCATAATGCTCAAGGCTATACTTTCCTTCCTCCTGATCACTATCATCTTCTTCAGAAAAAACGTCACAAGGTAGTAAGCCTCCCAAACTATCATCATTATACAGGGAACAGGCAGAAGTGGCATCATGTACATTACAGATTTCATGAATTTCTTCATAGGTATTAGTCTTTGTAATGGTTTCTTCTTGAGTAATTATGGAGACATGAAGAGGATCTTCAACAATGTCTGAACTTTAATAAACTTCTTCATTGGGATCTATTGCCACCTAATTCGCACCTCAGGTAACGTGGCAAAAATCTTCAAGCCACTAGGTGTGACGTTGGGGGCAAGCTTGAGCCAAGTGTTGTCACCTGATTCTCGACTCCTCCGTCTGGGCCAACTCCTAGCAAAGCTAAGGGGGGTGGTCCCTATGATAAGTAAAATCTACGGTTTTATTCTACGAAAGAAATAATTGATTCTAGGAGTTAACGTGAAATGAATTAAAACCTTAGAAATGAGGCTTCCATGGGATATTTTGTGATGGTACCGTGCATTGTAGTGCTTTGAGCAGAGGGTGCTACAGATCGCCTAGGATAATTTGGGACCCTGGGATCATCCCCGGATTCAGTTTGTTCAGTTGATTGATTGTGGAGTTGCATTGGCATTGCTTGACGACAAGCAATCTTTGGCGAGGGAGGACTGTAATGTTTCATTATTGATAAATAGCATAGTTGCATGGGTACCGCTCCCGAGATTCTAGCAACCCATACCTGGCGTTTCCCCGCTCTTGGGATCTTGGGAGCTGGTACGAAACGTCACCTTTTTCATGGGAGCTTCTTTGGGAACTTGGGAGCTTATTGGGAGCTTTTTGGGAACTTGATTTTGCCGCTCCCTCTTTATTGGGAGCTTGTAGAAGCTTCCTGTCTGTTTGGGAGCTTCTGGAAGCTCCCAAACAGACAAGGACCTTCTACAAGCTCCCAACCATGTGGAGGCCAAAATCATAAGAAAAGTGTTGAAAATCAATTGAATGATTGAAGATTATTATGTCAAGAAATCACCAATAATAAAAATTTCAATTGAATCTATCAATAATGCCATTTTTTTTATTTTCAAGGTTATATAAAGAAAGAGGGCCCACACCTCTTAAATGTTTAGATCCATTCACACTCAAAATATATGTTGCAAGTGTACTTAAGTGAATACAAATGGATCTTTTACAATACTAAGATANCAAATGACAATAGCTAGCTTACGTTATTCATACTGACTGTTATACCAATTTAGGATCATAAACCATATCAAACTCAAGAAACCAAAAAAATTGAAGTTTGTTAGTTGAACTTAAAACAATCAAGTTCATTCACATTAGAAGTAAGTAGAAGTTATCATAAGAAAAATACAGAGGCACCCAAAGACTAAGCGCTACTAGGAGCAATAATATAGATACAGTTGGAACAAGGAATTAGAAAAATACTGAATCTTATGATTTATGAAGCTATTGGTTCGTACACATATATGCAACCTGCCTTTACAAACTCGTACAATGAGATTTGTATAATGTGGACCTATAGCAGTGAGAAAATTTAAAAAGAATGAATTCCATGACACTGCTAGAGGATTAAGAGGATAAAATAGTTTAACCTATGAAATTAATCAATTATATTTTTTTAACTTTATTTTTTTTAAATATATTTTAAAAAATTAATATATATTATTATCACTCCCAACCCTACGTTTCTTGCAAATTTGGGCGAAGCTTCTAGCCGTATCGGATACTCATGTCCACGTACCCAACCTACTCGCGTTCCAGAAACTTGTGCAACATAGATAAATAGGGAATTGATTGAGGACATTTAATACTAGGAGCAAATTAGAACAAATATTCAGTATTATTAAGTCATCAGTATAGTAAAGACAGCCATCAGAGTTATTATCATAAAGCATGTAGAGCATGCAAGCTTTGTTTCTTCAGTCTTAATTCAACGAGCAATTAGACTTGCATGCATGCAAAAAGTAAAGTGCAAACCCTAAAAGTACATGCTAAAGCTATATAAGAAAGGTCATTAAACCAAAAGGATCATCCATGATTATTATTATTGAGTTTGGTTTATAGAGCAGCAGCAGCAGGTGCAGCAACAACAAGTTGGGGATGGAGACGAAGGTCTTCAGCTAACAAGGGGTTTCGACAGCGAAATATATCTGCCCTAATCACTTCAAGACAGATCATCTAGGTCTGTCACTAGTTATCCATCATATTCATTCATATTCAGCAATCTAGTATACAGACAAAGATTTAATGCAGGTTCGTATTTACAGCTGGGGTTTAGCTGGAAATCTCCAGAGTAATTCATTGGGACATAGAATCTCAGTTTTCTTCCTACATGTCATCACTATCCTTCTCAGTAGGCTACCCACACTCTACCGAGTGATTGTCAAGTCATTGTTTGCATATCCAGAGGAGCCAGCAGCAGATTTGCAGAAGAAGGGGGACGTCATCCTCCAGTGCCAAACAATTCGCTAGGTGCCTCAGGGAGGGCAAAACTTTTGCATGCGACCACCATTCTCTCCGGCAGGTGAAGACCAACATCTCGACAAAGTTTCAACAATATCAGGCACCTCCTCCTCCAAAAACGTCATTATCTTCTTGAAGAGGGCACACCTGTAGATGGGCGTCAAACTAAGGAAAGCAGCACTATATTTCGGCACACCTTGCATGCAGCATAGCTCTGGAGTACTATCAACTTATTTATCAGTGGTAAGTGTACATCTGCTTATTGAAAATCTTTACCCTATAGTCTCTCCAGATTAGCTATATTTTAGGGCCATTTAGCACAACAATTTTGCATGCACTTTTTATTCAGTTTTTTGCACATCATTGAGTATATGAACAACAACTTAGTAGCAAAGATCCATAGAATATGAGTTTGGGATATTACAGCAAATCCCCCTAGGGGATGGGGACCGGGCTCTGATGAGCCTACCCAAGCCTTAATTGTTTTTTTTTTACAACATAGAAGAAAGGCGCTTTAGTCCTTATATTTTGGATCCAAAGGCTTACAATTTCTTGAAAAATTAACTTTTTATGCAAGAAGGATCTCTGTGGGTCTTCCTTTTGTTAACTTTTGCAAAAATTAGCTAGAGCTTCCTCCTCTTTTCTTGTAAACCTACAAAAAACAGTGATGAAAAGAAAGTGAAAGACACCCACGGACACTTTAAGAGTGTTTTGGGAAAATCTACAAAAAAAAAGTCTGAAAAAATCTAAGTAAAACTGGAAGAAAATGACTAAGTAGGGCAAGCTAGGAAGCTTTCCTTCTTAGGATCTTTGCTTGCCTCTTGAAGAGAACAGCAAGCAATTCTTAAGCACTAAATGCCAAATAAATAAATTGAAAACTCTTTAAACCTCTTAACCAAGTACTTTTGAATTTCAACTTTGAATTTGCAAAAAGAGAGCTAGATCTAAAAAATTAAAGAAGACTTTTAATCACTCAACAAGATCTAGACTTAGGAGTTTAAATCTACTTTAGATATGTCTTTAAAATGTAGATCTAAGCAAAGTAACAATAAACAAAGTAAACTTGAAAAATTTTTGGATCAAGAAGTGATAGAACCAGATGGAGCAAGAAGTAGAAAAGGGATGGTGACACCCCCTTTGGTGAGATCTGAGGGATGATGCTTCTTCTTTAAAAATTACTGGAGAAGAGGGAGAGCGCACTCCCTCATCAAATGCTCCAACACGAGTTTCCTGTAAAATACCTTCAACAAAATGCAAAGGGGATTAAAAGCACCCATGTGAAATGATAAGAAGATAAGCAGCATTATAGATCCATACAAGAAATCATATAAAACTTGGTAATCTAATATATTTCACAATGAGAAGTAACCTAACAAGAATCACTTCCTATTCTTACCGAAATGTAAATTTCTTTATCAAGACAAGTAATCCCAACAATTGCAAATATGAAAGAACTAATATAGGTTACCTTAATGATTTATAACAAAGACAGCATCAACCAAACATTCATGGATCCCACACCAAAATTGCCACCAAAGCATTTTATTAACAAATACTCAGAAAAATATTACAATGTATGCCAGCAGCAGTTCAACCTTCTGATCTCTACAATGGAGAAGTGAACTACTTAAATAGGAAATGGGAGACCAAGGGGGGAACCACCAACACTGAAGATCAAGCTCAGTTGAGCTTGAGTGATCAAAGGAATCAGTGGGGAGATCTTTAGTTTAACTGAAGTGTTGGTATGGAGGAGGTGCCACCTCAAATGAGGTAGGCGACCTCACTCCACCAACCCAGCCACCTCACCAAACTCCAATCACATGCATCAAATCCTCATGCGATTGTACGATCGTGAGCAAACTTCACCAATAATACATTCAATACCATCAAACTTTTTTGATGTATGGCAAACATTACTACAATAAACACATGGTTTTATAATGTGATAAGGATATAAAGGGGGGTCCACTCCCTTAGTGCTAGCGCACTCCTCAAACATCCTCACGCATGAGCTCTCCTTTGGTGAGTTGACGTCACCATCCATTTAATTATAGTGATATGGTATACCACTTAAATATATCCAAAGTTTTATTTTAATGCCAATGTGAAGAGGGGTCCACCCATGGTGCTAGCGCAACACTTCCAAACATGTTTGTGATTCCTCTTAGTGAGTTGACGTCACCATCCTCATAACTATTCACACCTTAAATTAAAACCAAAGTTTACTTCCTTTAAGGGGGTGAATATGTTGCTAACCTTATGGGACCCTTTGCCATGTCATTTCAACCAAAAAAACATGAATTTTGACTTATTCAATTTTGTCCTTTAGTGCCAAATTGATGCACTTTGAACAATTAAATGTCACTTTGATGCTCTGTTAGCCAAATAATGCCTTCTTGGATGTTTTAGTTGCCCGAAACATAGTAAAAGTGGCCACCAAGGTAAAGATGTTGCTCTGAGTGTGAAAACGAGCATCCCCACGCCAAAAACAGACTCCGGACCCACAAATTATAACATTTTGAAATTTTTTTATTAAACCATTAAAAAATGGCTTAAAAACGAAGAAAAACAAATTTCGGAATCGGACGAAACTCTAGGGGGGCCTAATACATGTCCATAGGACTCAATACGGATGCCTAGCACACTCATATACATTGACACGTGAAATTTAATAACCTCTTAAGGCCTAGCCGCAAAGACAACCATTCCAGCTTTGGAGGAGTGGTGAAAAACTCGAAAATTATACATCGTTTATTTAGCATTGCATAATTGACAAGGGAAACACACATTGGAATGATAGGATTGACGTTTAAGTCTTAAGAAGCCAAGTCCTTTACAAAAAAAAGGTTGTGCTAGTACATTTATTACAACTTCCCTGAAGGAGTATGAACATGTATAAAATAAAAATGCCATGAAGGCCTTAATGGACTTCTGAACTCTGAGCTTGAACAAGTACTTTGTTCATCATTGGTGGCTCACTGAAAGTCCAACTAGATGCAACCTAGTCGGTATCAAGATCATCATGGAGGTGTTGCTCCATAGTGGGAATTATGGGTTCTCTCAGCTTTTTTAGTTGGTCGAGGCCCCTTTCTACTGCAGTTACCGTATCTTCTTCATCATCATGCCACCTCTTAAAAAATATAACAAAAAATTTTTCAAGGGATGTAAAACATTTATCAGGAAGACCACAATACCATATCCAAGCATCCTTCTTTAGAGTATCAACAAATACCCATATCATATTACTCCTGTGAAACATGTTGAGATCATTTTCCACAACTGAAACAAAAGATATAATGTGTCAGACAGATGAATCGCCATTTCCAAAAAAGATTGCATGTTGAGCATTTCCCTCATTTGAGAGATATGGCTCATTGTTGAGAAAGCCCGAGATGCTTGAGAAGTCGATGGGAGGATATGCACCGGTAATTCAAGCTCTAGACTCTTCATCATCCATAATGGCTATCAGTAGCACATATCTGAATCAATCATGCATTTTGTACTGGAGTTGCCAAACAATGAGCTTTACTGTGTCACATGAGCTTATCTCTACACACAACAAATCTCAAAAAAAATTATGAGAAAGCAGGGTTTTGTCCCTTCAATGGAGTCACCATGTGAGAAGAAAAATATGCATTAGAAATTCTCGCAAAAATCATTTTTTGCTTTACTTTGAAAAAAAATTAAAAGAAAAGAAAAGTTAGTGGAGTTGCCATATGAAAAATAAAGATCTACTCTAAACATTCATCAAACAAAGCAAATACAAAAAAGATAAAAGAAACAAAAAGTCGTAACCCAGGAATAAAAAGATTTATCCCTGACAACAGCGCCAAAAAATGTTGCCACCTCTTACGCACCTGGGGGTTTAACGCAGAAAAATCTTCAAGTTGCTCGGTACGTCCTTGGAGGTAGGTCTCGAGTCAAATGTTGTCACATGATCCTGACACCTCAATTTAGGCAAACTCCTAACGAAGCCAAGCGAGGTAGTCCCTAAGAAAGAGTTACTAAGGCTTTTTAGTAGTTATTAGTAGTCCCTAAGCTGAGGACGAACCTGCGATGGGCAAGAGCATACACAGAAGGAGCGGATTTGTTTGTTCCAAATTGAGATTGTAAGAGAAAGAAAGTAAAGTTTGAGACTAATTACTACAGCCAAGAGTCTCTTTTTCGGTTTAGTACTCAGGCACACCCTTTTCCATGAACCGTAATTCGATAAAGGAAAGTTGGGTAAGTGTTCGTTTTGCAAAATAAAATGAAAGAAAGCAAAGTTGCAACTAATCGAAAGATAGCAAATCAAACTAAAAATTTAAGTACAAAAAAGAACAGTTACACCATGAAAATGACGCGAATCCCCCAAGGGAGGCGTGCGGGTGCTTAAAAATCCCACTTGCTCTTTATTATTTAATACAATGCTTTTCTGGAAGAATGTTTTTTATCGTTTGGAAATTAGGATCAAAAGTCTTACAAAAGTTAGAGGAATGAGGAAAGAAGAAGTAGGAGAGAAAGAAGAGGGTTGAAGCAAATCTTTTGATGGTTTAAATCTTTACACAAGCTTTTAATCCACCACTTTCCTGTAAAACAAACACAAAAAACCAGCAAACTAAAAGATTATGGATTAGTGGATTAGTTCAAAATTTACATAAAATTACACTACTTTAGTACTTCTAAAATTTGGAAAAAAAATGAAACTTTCAACTAAACTAAAAATGAAAACTTGAAGCTTTTTAGTTCTAAACTAATACAAGTAAATAAGAATGATAAGACTTTTTAGATCTTATTTTACTTGTAAGAAAAGGTAACCAACAAGATAGTTTGTAGTTTTAGAGAAAGAAGAAGGTGGAGCTACTCGAGCTTGAATCTCTTCGAAAGCTTAGAAGTTTGTTGGCAAAACAAGAAGTGCTTCAATCTGTATCCAAGAAAAGGAGATGCAGCTTAGCTCAACCTTTTACGTGGGATTATGATCTGCACAAACTTATCATACTTGCAATAAAAACATTAGATCCGGTACTTTCTACTAATGGAAACCAAAAAAACATGAACTATATCTTAATAAGACAATGCCTTCTTGAATCTCTAAAAGCAAAACAGTAAATAAATAACTTGAAACTTCAAATATTTATCCTATGTGCTTCAAAGAGCCCTCTAAGCCAAATTAATTATGGAATTTAACAAAGCAAAAAAGAATTGCAACAGTATCACCTCATTCACAAAGCATATGCACCAACTTGTCACACCTCATAAGCCACCAAAGCCTTCAACTTTATTTAGATAACAATAATAAAAATAATACAAGAGTAGATGTTCCTTGCTTCCTTCCAAATGAAGAGCAAGAGCTTGCTTTTATAGGAAAAATTAGAGCAAACCCCAATGGGGACGAATTTGCCAAGTGTTGGAACATTTTGAGATGATTAAGGACAAACTGGAGTGAACTAGAGCTGGTAGGCGCCATGTCTCACCAGGTAGGCCACCCCCCCTTCATTCTATGACACATGTACAACAAGAGGTGAGCTCTCTTATGGATAAATGTGCCCCCCTAAGGAGAAATTCACCCCCTCATGGATTTGATTAGAATTGGCCCAATTTGGTCCCCAAATTGCTCCAACATGATCCTTAGTTGAACTGGAACAAGTTTCCACTGATTTAGAGGTATTTTTTCTCCATGTTTTCCCTTTTTCTAATTTTTATTCACTTTTTGCCTTTTTCGGAGAAAATTTCACTTAAGTGATAAATTCACTTAAAACTTAGGAAAAGTGGGTTTTCAGGTAAAGTGGGTGCTCTGAGTTTGAAAACGAGCACCCCCATGGAAAATTTGGCCCCCTAGCCACACTTTTATGACACTTTAATTTTTTACAATCAACCTATAAAAAAATTAACCCATTTTAATGGGAAAGAATTTTATTCCAAAAAAATTGAAGGAAAAAAACATATGGGAGACTTAGTATGAAACGATAAAATCATTTCTTACACCAATGACCAATGTAAATAATACAAAGGATCCCGGGGACGCAAGAAACGAAAAGGGTCGGGGACACGTTTCGACGTTTCTCGCATTCCGGGGACTCCGAAACTCCATGCGAAACGTTTCGAAACATCCCCCTTTTGGCTAAACTTGGCGAGACGCAGACCGAAACGTTTCGGTGGGTGGAAAAACTTGGGGAGACTTCCTAGCGTCCCGCCCAAAACTCTGAAACTTCGCCGAGACTTGTGGACGTCCCGCCCCAAAAGTTCCCAAAAATATTTTCGAATTTTTTTCTTAATTTAAAAAAAATTAAATAAATCATTAAAAAAAATTAAAATCATTTAATAAAACTTAAAATTTTATTAGATATTTTCGAATTTTTTTTCCTAACTTAAAAAAATTAAATAAATCATTAAAAAAAAATTTAAAGCATTTAATAAAACTTAAAATTTCATTATTTATAAAGTTATAAACCTATATATTAAAATTTTAAATTTTAAACATAAAAAAAAATATATTTTTTTTGTAAGCTGCTTAATTCTATTATAATACAGAGGCAAAAATTACAGATGTCATCCTGACCAGAGGAGGTCTCAGGAGGTGAACCCACGACCTCGACCTCTCAAAAAAAGGTCGTCTAAGAGAGCTAGAAGCGATACTGTTCCACTTTGAAAGTAAAGGTCAAGGCCAAGATACAGACATAGTTACATAATTCAACAGTAAATCGACAGAGACAAAGACATAAGCCCGAAAAAAGACACAGGCATTGACCCGGAAATAGAGATAGACATAGGCCCAGAAATAAACATAGACATAGGCCTAGAAATAGACACAAGCATGGATAATAAACCGAGATACAAAGTCCATAAAATCCACTTGACACGATATCCAAAACCAAAAAACTTGGACGGCTTGGACATCAGGCAGGTGGAATGTCTAGAATTTCTTCAGTTATGGGGCAGGCCCATTTTTCCTCTTGCGACTGGCTGGGTGAGTTGGTGGCGACTTCCAAAGGCATTTGAGGTTGTTGCTACTACGGAGCAGACTGTTGGGCGGCCATCTCCTTCAAACGCTTGAATAACGGCTCCACCGTCGAGGGGATGGGGAAAGACAGAGCAAGAAAAGGCGCGATAGTGCACCCAATTGCACTACCACTACCTCCACAATTGGGCAGAACCATGCCACTCGTGGCGCTACCACTGCCTCCACACCCCGATCACAGCTGCCTCCATTCAGACCGCCGTGGCCTGAGATTCCCGCATTGCCTTTCCATGCAAACAAGCTCTCCACCGCCATGAACTGAGCGTCAATCTCTGAGATCCTTGTCTTCACCGTCTGAAACGTGTCTCTGGCATCAACCCAATTGGTTAGCATATCCTCCATTAAATTGCAGAGCATGTTCTTCATGAGCCAATAGTGATTGATCTGGCTGCCATCCTGACCCGTTGCAAGCTTCTGATTAAGAACGCGACCCTCCCAAGCTTCCACGAGGACGTGAACCCTGTGAGAGATATGGGGTTCATAGTCCGTCGCCACCTGAAGACTGCAACCTCGCTGAGCTTTGCCTCTGCCCAAGGTAGCTCTTCTCGGAGTTCCACGCTGCCGTGACATGCTAACCTGTTGCACCTCTCCTTCCAGAGATTATCGAGCTGGGGAATGTAAAATATTAGCAGGATACAGTCTAAGGTGGCGGACACACAGTAAGTTTTCAGACGCTCAACAAGCCAAGGAGTGCGCATAACTGAGCAGAGCCAAACCCTAATGTCCAAATACCACAATGTGGCGCTCAAAACATTCTCCCTCCCTAGACATCAAGCAAGTGGAATGTCTGGAATTTCTTCAGTTATGGGATAGGCCCATCTTTCCTCTCGCGACTCGCTGGGTGAGTTGGTGGCGACTTCCAGAGGCATTTGAGGTTGTTGCTGCTACGGAGCAGACTGTTGGGCGGCCATCTGCTTCAAACGCTTGAATAACGGCTCCACCGTCGAGGGGATGGGGAAAGACAGAGCAGGAGGAGGCGCGATAGTGCACCCAGTTGCACTACCACTACCTCCACAATTGGGCAGAACCATGCCACTCGTGGCGCTACCACTGCCTCCACCACCCCGATCACGGCTGCCTCCATTCAGACCGCCGTGGCCTGAGATTCCCACGTTGCCTTTCCATGCAAACGAGCTCTCCATCGCCGTGAGCTGAGCGTCAATCTCTGAAATCCTTGTCTTCACCGTCTGAACCGTGTCTCTGGCATTAGCGCAATTGGTTAGCATATCCTCCATTAAATTGCAGAGCATGTTCTTCATGAGCCAATAGTGATTGATCTGGCTACCATCCTGACCCGTTGCAAGCTTCTGATTAAGAACGCGACCCTCCCAAGCTTCCACGAGGACGCAAACCCTGTGAGAGATATGGGGTTCATAGTCCGCCGCCACATGAAGACTGCAACCTCGCTGAGCTTGCCTCTGCCCGAGGTAGCTCTTCTCGGAGTTCCACGCTACCGCGACATGCTAACCTGTTGTGCCTCTCCTTCTAGAGATTATCGAGCTGGGGAATGTAAAATATTAGCAGGATACAGTCTGAGGTGGCGGACACACAGTAAGTTTTCAGACGCTCAACAAGCCAAGGAGTGCGCATAGCCGAGCAGAGCGAAACCCCTATGTCCAAATACCACACTATGGTGCTCAAAACATTCTCCCTCCCTGCCATGGTACCTGCTAGCATTGAATAACGTTGCAGAGCCTTGAAGGCTAAGCTGAAACTAAATCTTCGCCACCCCACATCGCAGGTGCAGAGGTGACAGCCTGCTCTGCTCCCATGCTTGGAGGACGACGAAGGTTCTCGAGAATGACTTCACTGCCACGACTATCATGATGGTCTCCACACGTCCATTGCTCGGATCGAGGGAAGGCGTGTCGCTGTTCTGTGGAGAGGTCACCCGCATCCGGGAACGTAAAAAAAATATTAAAAACTAAATAATAATAAAATTTTAAACATAAATAAAATATTAAAAACTAAATCTAATTTACAATGTCTAACCTAAAGTATAATTCTAAACTATCTATGGCCGTGAAACAAATACACAGTCGTAACTTGGACTCGTGAGTGTTGTTGCGGAGGAGAGGAGAGACCGTGTTGCAACTTGCTGCCGCCGTGAGTGTTAATGCGCGAGAGGAGAGAGCCCGTGAGTGTTGAGAGAGCCCATGACTTCTGTTGCACGTGAGAGGAGAGAGCCCGTGCCTGTTGCAGCCGCGAGCTTGTTGCTGCGAGAGGACTGTTGCTGCTAGGGCCGAGTGGGAGCAGCTACTAGCAGCTATTGCTCGTGGGGAAGGGTAAGCCTGAAGGGGGCCGAGGAAATTGTCGACCGAGCAAATTGCAGCGAGGACTCATCCAGGTAAATACTAAATACTAAATACTAAATTTTAAGACTGTATTTTAATTTTTTACACTAATTTAATTTTTTTGAGTTTTTAAGTTTTTTTTGTTAAAGTTTGTATTTACTATTTTAATTTTGTATAGACTGTATTTTTTTTTCAAGTTTTATAGACTGTTAATTTGTTTTGTTAAAGTTTGTATTTACCTAATGCAACTAATCTAGCTGATCTGCACACTTTAACTGATTAGCTGTTAGGAGTAGTTCAGCTAAAGTTTTCATAGATTCATATTGATATATTTATAAATTATTATTAATATAATGATAATCTTGATGAATCCTGTAATGTGTTTGAATTTTGCATTTACATTGCATGATTGCAGTTTCCAGAATGATGAATGTTTGTTATTGTTGGGATTTATATTTTTCATATTTTTAATATTTTTAAAAATTTTATGACTATCGCGTCCCGCCGTCCCTATTGAATTTCTCTAAATTTTGGGGGTAGTCTCCACACGTCCTGAATGTGCGTGTCCCCGAACCCACGTCCCATCGTCTCGGAACCTTGGGGGAACATTAGTTCAAATGCTTTCTTTCTTCTTTTTCTTTTAACTTCTCTTCTTTTTACTATTTTTTTCTTTCCCCACTTCTTATTTGTACGAAATAATTAATTAATTCGAATGAATGGCCAAAAACCAAATTAGACAAAGTTTGAGTAATGGCCAAAGACCGAGAACCAAGCCCAAGAAGGGGCTCTAATACCACTGAAACGATAAAATCGTTTCTTACACAAATAACCAATGTAAATAAAACAAAAGATCCATAAATGGACAAATGAATATATAATTTGATAAGATAAAGATGATAATGTACTATGAGGATGTAGTCGCATATATAGGGCTTATAAGGTGACTATTCACCAAAGGGTTATGTCCCTTAGTTAAATATAATTAATATTATGTTTTTATTTTTATTATTTATATTATTAATATATTATATATTATTCGTTATTTTAATATTTCATTTGTTACATGGTACATGTTCATAATGATTCAAAATAATGCCTAGCATGGTAATATGCATTGACACATGAACTTTAATAACCTCCTTAAGCCTAACCACCAGGACGACCATTCCAACTTTGGAGGAGCAGGTGAAAAATTCGAAAATTATACATCATTTGTTCAACAGTGCATAATTAACAAGAAATAAAACACCTTGGAATACCCATCTTGATGCCTAAGTCCTAGCAAAGCCAAGTCCTTTACAAAAAGTCATCATGCTATTACATTTATTATAATATCCCCACAAGGCATGAACATGCAAAAACGTAAAAAGAGACCAAACATTGGCCCTGAAAGGTCTTCTGAACTTCTGAGCATTGATGATGAACAAGGGACTTGTTCACAACTCCGGTGGCTCACTGGAAATCCACTTAAGTGCTAAGTGCATAACACCCTTCACCTTTTTTTCTCTACCAATGCTTGATATTTTAGTGACCCCGTTAACCCATGGAATATTAGCACTAGTTTTTCCCCATTGACCAACAAGAAAATGTTTTATTTTCAGCCTTTTAATTTTCTGTTTTACAAATCTGAAGTATTTATCACATAAAAACATTAAAAAAAAATCCGGTTTGTTTCTTGAATGTCTAAAACCCTCTTTGATCATACAAAATTAGAATCTATTTTGGTCTCAAACTAGGGCTAAGCAAAGAGTGAGGATGCAGATCCTTCAAAGACTAATAGGAGCACATCATTTCAGGAGTGTGAGAGATCATCACACCGACTGAACTTGTGTGAAACAGGTTCACCAAGCGAGAGGCTACATGAGGGCGACTGATTTGCATGGAGAGAGCAAATCAGTGCATGAGGAAGGGCACATTCATCTAAGAGAGATTGAGGGCGTATTCTTGAGAGTGAGGACACTTCCTTTTGAGACTAAGGGTGCGCATCATTCCAGTTGTGTGAGAGATCATCACACAGGATCTCTTTAGAGAGTGAGGAGCAAAGGAGCAGGCACATTCTTGAGAGAGCGATAGGTGCAAGGGCACATTGAGGTCTCAATTAGAGAATGGTTGAGACACAGAGATAGGGCACACTATTGAGTAGAGAGGGAACACTTCTAAGAGATAAGCACATTCATCTAAGAGAGATTGAGGGCATATTCTTGAGAGTGAGGGCACATCCTTTTGAGACTGAGGGGGCACATCATTCCAGTTGTGTGAGAGATCATCACACAAGATCTCTTCAGAGAGTGACGAGCAAAGGAGTAGGCACATTCTTGAGAGAGAGAGATGTGCAAGGGCACATTGAGGTCTCAATTAGAGAATGGTTGAGACAAAGAGAAAAGGGTGTACTATTGAGTAGAGAGGGCACACTTCTAAGTGAAAAGGGCACAGTTCTTCATCAGTTGAGCAGAGGAAAGAAGAGGGCACAGAGGGAGCTCTTCTTCGGGGAGAGAGAGGGAGTTACCTCTTCCTGATATTGGCAGAGGAAGATCATCAGAGATTCAAAGCAAAGTAGAGCAGAGGGTGCATTCCCTAGAGCAGCAGGTGCAGCTACAAGCATATTTAGGGCTTGTCTCATCAGGTTTCTCTACTTGTATAAATTTTTTATTGTATAACTCTGTATTATTTCTCTATGGCTCGAGATTGAAGAAAGCCCATAGATGTCGGTTTTCCCCATTGGAGTTTCCAAGGTAAATCATTGTGTTTATGTGTGTTTGATATCCAGTTCTGATGCGAATGTTTGACAGTTAATAAGTTCATAATTGTTGCTTATAAATCAAATCTAAAATTTATTTTCTATGTATGTATCTAGGAATCTATAGGGTAGTATTTCAAAGATAAGCTCAGCTCTTGTGATTAGAATAAGTGTGAAAATTAACATAAGTAGACTCAAATACCACATTGCACAAATTACAGGGCATGAGGTGGATATTTGTAAAAACTTCACTCCAAAAATTATTCACAAAGACAAACTCGCAATTGAAGGTATTGGCAAGAGGAAAGATGAAAGGCAATTTTGAGGCATGAACTTGGATTGAGAGTGGCATTAGGATCTAGGACATTCGGACACACTTCAAGGGGGAGAGGGGAGTGAAACCTTATCCTCAACTTCCACAGTGCCTTCATTTACATCTCCTTTCTTTGTTCCAAGATTCCTTCCTAGTGGACAATCAAGCATAAGATCAATGGTCAAGATAGAAGTGAAAACGGAAGCAGAGAAGCTTGAGGGTTGATGCTTTATATGGAGTGATATTCCATTCAACTTTGTGAGGAACCCATTCTATGTGCCTATATTTGAGGTTGCTACTATTTTCGGCCCGAGGTATAAGCACCTCACTTATGAGAAGTTGAGAGGGCTCATCCTTGAAAATGAAAGGGTCAATTGCACTCGTAGGTTGCATAAGCTTCGAGATTCATGGAAAGTCACAAGATGCACTGTGATCTCAAATGGTTGGACCGATGGGAAAGGTAGGAACCTTCTCAATTTCTTAGTTCATTGTCTCAGCCCCCAAGGGAACGATGCTATAAAATCCATGGATGCATCCACACGGGTCAAAGATGCAGCATTACTATGTTAGTTGTTGCATGGGTTCATCCAAGAGATAAGACCATAACATGTTGTCCAAGTCATAATGTAAAATGTTGTGAATTATGTGGCCATTAGCAAGATGCATATGGACAAGTATCCTACATTGTTTTGGACTCCTTGTGCAACGCAATTTATTGGCTTGATCTTAAAGGATATGGGAAAGATTGAATTTATCAAAGATGTCATTGATTCAGCAAGAAGCATCACCAAATTTATATGCAATCATGCATATGTGCTTAGCTTGTTGAGATAGTTCATTGGTAAAAAGGACTTGGAGTGTCCTGCCATCACACGCTTTGCCACTAATTCCAATTCTCTTTAGTCTCTCCTTACTTCTATGTGGGACTTGCGGATTCTATTCCTTTCAGTTGAGTGGCATGTTTTATCAATTAGCACTAAACCAGAGGAACATGCCATTTTCAGTCTACCAGGAGAGTTTTTGGGATGGGGTGAAGGAGGTGTGTACCATTAGTGAACCTTTGGTAAGGGTTCTTTGCTTGGTTGATGGAGACAAGCCCACAATGGATTGGTTGTATGAGTCCATGGATAGGGCCAAGGAGGCCACATGTACCTATTATGAGTGTTATCCACTAAGTTTCACTTATGGGATTTTTCAAAGTGAGCCACCAAGGATCGAAACAAATCAGTTTTCCTACTCAGTGCTCAGAAAGTTCCATGGTTTCATCACGGCCACTTGTGGTCCCTTTTTTCGCATGTTCACACCCCCTCGGGAGAATTGTAATAAATGAAATAGCATGATGGTTTCTTTTTGTAAAAGGCTTGGCCTTCTTAGGACTTGGTCATCAAGATCATCATCCTCGAGTGTTTTTTCCCTCGTCAATTATGTGATGCATTTTTTAAGTGACATAATTTTCGAGTTTTTCACTCAAAATCCTCCAAAGTCGTGATGGTGAAATTGGTGATTTTGTTTTAAAAAGTTATTAAAGCCTAGGGTCAATGTATTATACCATGCTAGTCATAGTCCCAAAGTTTCGTGGACATGCGTTAAGTCTTTCATAGAATTTTTTAATTTTTAGATTTTTAATAAAATCATCGATAGGGTGTATTTTAATTGTAAAAGTTTAAAAGGTCATAAAATTGGGCCTAAGGGGCCAATTTGGTCATGGGGATGCTTGTTTTTTGACCCAGGGCCCCCAATTACCCCCTAAACCCACTTTTGACAGTCAAATTAGTAATTTTCAATTATTAGTTTTGATTTTCTCTCCAAAATGACTTGGAGGGTTATATAAATGGTAAAATTGAGGAAAATTCAATTCCTAAATCAATGGCAGTTTGTCTGAGACAATGTTATCGGAACCGGACCGGTCATCGAACCGGCGAAGCCCAAAATGTGAACCGGACCGGAACCGGCAAAAAACCGGCTGACTAAAAAATACATAAAATATTCATATTTTGTAAAAAAACATATATATTCATGTGCATACATATGAATCCAGACCATTAACTGAGCGCTTACTTAACCAAGTGAAAGGAACAAACTATAAGTGGATCACTGCCCTGGAATACTGGAAGAATACTGCCTGAGATCATTTTACAGGGCTGCCTGGACACAGGTTAAAAATAGATCTGCTTCATTTGCAGTTAGATCGAACTTTATAAAATATTATGCTGCAAGTTTGAAACCCCATTGGCTCTGGAATTAGTCTGCTGTGACTTGCATCAATCCTCAGGTTCTGTGTGTTGGAGAGGATGATCACTTTTCAAACACAAATAGATCAGAAACAGGTCTGAGGGTCTTGTGATCCAAAATATGTTTATTTTTTATTGATCTGAATTGATGACTGAGTGGCAAATGCGCTCCAGGATATCATTAAAGCAGAAAATTTTGATGATCAGCGGCTAACCCACCTGCAGTTCATTAATTTCAGGCACACTTCCAAGATGCCATTGAAGTGCATCATGAATCTGCTATTCATGTCATGATTCTACAGGATCCATTGAGGTCATACATTTATTCCTGAGTTTGAATGGCTC
>LPNX010002514.1:111619-125733 GCA_001517045.1 Pseudotsuga menziesii
CACTGGTCTGAGACTTGTCTCTAAGGTGTCAAGGTGGTTGAGGATATTGATTGGGGCAATTATGAGCATAGAGGAGCATCTCCTATCATCAAGGGAGGAGCTCCAACTCACCTCCACCAAAGAGGGGCGCATTCTCTCAATGAGGGTTTGTGTTTCCACTTGGAAGGAGTGGTTAGAAGAGGTGGAGGCTTCCCAAACCAAGGGGGACACCTCAAGAGAGGTGGCAGCGTCCCCTCCCATGCATGCAAACAATCCCCCACACTTCTCTCAACACTCCCAAACCACCTCCACATTGGGAATTGCACTCCCATGGGGTTTGAGCTCACTTTTGTGCTATAAAAGCAAGGTTTTGCTCCTCAATCTAAAGGATGCATTGAACCTCTGCACTTTGTACTTATGTTGTTGATATTTTGTTAATAAAGGTTGAAGGCTTTGGAAGCTAGTCTATGATTACATTGTGAGCTTGTGACTTGGTCAAAATCTAAGGTGAAATCTGTGGAATTTCATGCTTTAGTTCTTTCGAATGATGAGTTTAGATCCAGTTAAATTTCAATAAGTATTTGTTGTTGTCAAGTTACTTATGTTCATTTTATTATCAGAATCTTGCAGGAGTAACAAACTGTAGTTGGTTATACCTATGCCCTCCCTATTCTTTTTTATTAATAAAATGACTGGATTAACCTTCTTCTTTTGAAAAATTGCCTAGTTTTTTGCAGATTTGTCTCAGAGTGAAGAGGATTGGAGCTCGGTTGCATCCACTTCTATTTACAACATCCATTTTGTTGCTTCTAATACAATTGTTTTGCAGATCCCTCTCTCCTTCATTTCTTTCAAGCACGGGCTTGGGAATTTCAGTCTTCTTCTCTCTAAAATTCAAGATTTTTTCTTGGTTTCGGTTACTTGATGCTTAGTAAAATTGGATAAATCATTTGTATCTGAAATCTGATTTTATTGAAGTATAAATATCAAATCTAGATTCACTTTTAAAGCTTTATCTTAAACTAGATCCGTTTCAATCTTTCAAAGTACCATTTTCACTAAAAAATCTACAATTTTATGAGCATTTTGAGAAGTATAGATTATATATTTGTTTTGATTAATTTATGATATTCTAATACATTTAACTCGCTCGTTTTTAGCAGGTTTTGAGAAAAGGAGGAGGGCATATTGTTCAAATTTCAAGTATCGGGTCATTCGGGACATCAAAAACTCCATCCTCCATCCCTTTTCTTCTTTCATTTTCTCTCCCGACGACATTGTAAGCCTTTCGATACATTTCAAGGATCAAAGTGCAAATCATAATTCATTTTTTTTACATATTGTAAACTCATTAATAAAGAAAGCAAGTGGGCTCCACAGCGCCCACACTCCATCCTCCCTGGGGAGGATTCGCAGTTTTTGTCATGGTTTGCATTTTACTAATCAACACTAGCACACAATCCCTCGTCTTGAAAGGATGTATAGATTAGTTCTTTTTATTTAATTTCATCTAGAATAAGTTTTACTTTCTTACCCATCTCGTTGCCACGAAGTATACTCTCGCCACCAACTAAAGGTTTTGTTGATTATTGGTGGATGATCAAAAAGTGACACATAGTTGTGGTTCTCATTAATAAAGAAAGCAAGTGGGCTCCACAGCGCCCACACTCCATCCTCCCTGGGGAGGATTCGCAGTTTTTGTCATGGTTTGCATTTTAATAATCAACACTTGCACACAATCCCTCGTCTTGAAAGGATGTATAGATTAGTTCTTTTTATTTAATTTCATCTAGAATAAGTTTTACTTTCTTACCCATCTCGTTGCCACGAAGTATACTCTCGCCACCAACTAAAGGTTTTGTTGATTATTGGTGGATGATCAAAAAGTGACACATAGTTGTGGTTCTAATTTGTCATTAATTCATTGATTTTACAATCTTATTTGTTGTATCAACATATTTTCATCAACTCATGTATGCTCTTTCCCTCTGCAGGCTTTGCCTGATCGTTGGGAAATCAAAAATGGTTTTAGACACTTTCTAATTTCTTCACATTAATCTAATAATTCATTACTAAAATCAACCTCCCTTAGAAACATTACGAAAATCCAGACGATAGTTGACAATCGTGGATAAATTCTTCAAAGGAAGCGGGGACAACTAAGTAGTGACCTTGAGATACAGTCAGGCTACACCCTTGTTGGTGTAGTGTGGGCACCTTCTCAAAGACTCCAATTCAGCCCATATTTCTGAGTGAGGAACTACTTTAGACATCTTCCGGACACATTCTCAGTACTTTTAGTATATCGAGAATTCCCTTTCTGTAATTCAACTCATCTCTTGATAATTAAAACTGACCAAGACACACTTGCAAAACATTTTACTTCAACAGCATTATTTCACTTTGACTCCATTGGCACTAATCTGATCTGTAATTATTGTATTCCCACTTTATGTGTTGATGTTATGTTGCTGAATATTTACTTAAATTTGCAAACAGTCTTGTATCAGAATTTACTTCAAAAAACTACTAAACAACTTACTTCCATCAATAACAATTAAAACTTAAAGAGCCTTAGACAACTCTTTCTTAGGGACCACCCCCCTTGGCTTCGTTAGGAGTTTTGCCTAAACAGAGGAGTCAAGATCAAGTGACAGTACTTGACTCGAGACTTTCCCCCAAGGACACACCTAACAGCTTGAAGATTTTTGTTGCACTTAAACCCCAAGTGTGTGAAATGTGGAAACAATGAGGACAAGGGGGATGAGGGGCACGAATGACAACAATTGATATGAGGGGTGATTGATCGGGGATAGAACTATACACTTCATCGCCCCATTCATGCTACAGGGCTATACCTCAACCCCACACTCTCTTACTCCTATGGCTTCAGGTTTGATGTGGAGATAAAGGATGGGTTCTTGAAGTGTGTCCATTGGATGGTGCTAAGTGTAGTTGATTGTTCAGAGATTTCCAAAGAGTTGGAAGTCTATACAAGGGCCATGGGAACATTTGGATTTGAGATGGCTATTAGTGACAGGAAGAACATAACACCATGTAAACTTCACCTTGTTTCAAAATTCAATTTATTTTCTTTCTTTGTTTTAAATTTCAAATTTTCAATGTCTTCTCTTATGTTTCTCAGATTCATTGCAGATAATTGGAGGGGAGAACCTATGACTCAAGAGTGCCTCAACTCCAAAATCCATCCATTCGGGTTCTTATCCAGACATGTAACTCTTTTGGTTGTGAGCGCAACTGGAGTGTATTTGAAAAAATGCACACCAAGAAGCGCAATAGGTTAGAGAATTTCATATTAAATTTTAAATTCATTACAACTTGTAATCTATGTCCCTTTGGGTAATTTATGTATTATAATTTAATAAATTTATGATACTCATACAAGTTGGATACCCAACACTCGAATTATCTAGTCTTCGTCTAGTACAATCTTAGACTTTGGATGAAGCAAATTGAGAAAAAACCTGACATGGAGAACATTCACTTGGATCAAATTGACACCATTGTTGCATGTATAGTGGAGACTGAGGAACCTGTTATGGAGGCAGCCCTTAATTGGTTAGAGGATGATACACATGACATGGAGATAAGGAGTGTGCCACAACCGGAGCCACTAGTTTCACAACCATAGTCAAAGTCAAAGGGAGCCAGAGATATACCCAATGATAGCATTAGCAGTGGTAGAGAGTACTTGATGAGGGTCTACTACCTCATCATTCTTCTAGTTCTTATAGCGTACATCAATTTATAGGCACTTCTGGAGGACGACATAGTCCACGATGACCACCACAACCATCAAGGCCTTCTAGCTCTAGCATTAGAACCATTACCAATGCGATTACCTTTGTCTGTAAAAGGGGTAGAGGGAACCAATAGTTTATTTACTTGATTTCATTGTATATGAGATACATTGATTGTATTTTTTGGTCATTACATTAATTATATTTTTTGGTGATTCGTGAGTCAAGGACTCAGGATTCAGGACAATATTCATTTCTTATGTGTGATGTATCAAGAATCTTTTCACATTCATGTGGAAAAGTGTTTATTTGATGTTCTTGTTGCTTTAGATTATTTAAAAATTTGAAAAAAGATGAATATTTTTGTAATTTTTTAAGTTTGTCAATATATTGCCAATGTTTGCCGACATTTTTGCTGATAAATCTGATAATATCTTTTTGGACCCTCTACAATGTGTTCTCCAACACAATATTTGTAACATTGAGTTGGATTATTGGTTTGGTTCATATGAAACAAAATTTCGACTTGTGGAAATGACCACTATGAGACGAAACAGAGGAGACAGATGTACCTGCATAGGATTTGAACAATTGGTTAAGTTTCCTCCATATGTTCTTAGAAGTATTCTTGAATACTTATATTAGGTCGAAAGCAGATTGTGGCACTCAAATATGGGCTAGGGGGTAAAGGTTTGCAAATGATGATCTTGTCAAAATGAGGAGCAATATAGATACACATTAAGCATATGCATTATGACACAGATTTCGAGTATATTTGATAGTTCATGTGTTGAAGATATCATTCAAGGAGTATAGAGCAATTATCAAGCTCCAAGAGTGATCCAAGAGGATCTCCAAGATCTATCAAAATGAAAGTCTTCAGAAGGTGAACAGAAGCTTACAGATGCGTAGAGCTTGTCAAGAGCTTTCCGTCAACGTTTGTTTCACGTGAAACGGCCTTTGGACGAGAAAGTTATTGAGTTCTGAAAATACGGCAAAACAGATCAAAATGGTTAAATGGAAAAACAAAGGGGGCCACGTGGCACACCCACAGGGTGCCACGTGGCATGTACAGTTAACATACAAGTGCCACGTGGTAACACCATAGGGTGCCACGTGGTCGAGATGGTGACATGGTAGTTGAATTGGGCCAATAAACGGTGTACAGGTGGACCAATCAGGGCGGGTGTGCCACGTGGCATGTACAGTTAACATACAAGTGCCACGTGGTAACACCATAGGGTGCCACGTGGTCGAGATGGTGACATGGTAGTTGAATTGGGCCAATAAACGGTGTACAGGTGGACCAATCAGGGCCTTCCATGGCGCTTGGTTGGTCAGTTTACCAAAAGTTTTAGAGTCAGGGAGGATCGAACCCCTGACCTCCTCGCCACCTAAGCCTCCACCAAATCCGCCTAACCATCATACACACGATTGTTTCTTGACCACTATAGGTAGCAACTTGTATTTAAAGTTTATGAGTTGTTTGTTCGGAAAAAGGGGCGGGATCAAGGGCTTATCCCTCGACCTCATAGCCAACACCGAGGCCAAACTATGTGGGATATGAACCATGTTATATGTTAAAAAGTGGAGCCAACACAACACAACAACGAAACCGTCGTGTAGTCAAACCATATACCAACACAACAACGAAGTGCCACATTGAAACCGCATGCCATCGCATTGAACCAAACCACGACAACAAATCATATCACGTTAAAAGGGGAGAGGCCTGCAGGCTTGACCCCGAGACCTCTGCCTCCAACAACCAACGCTTTACCATTGGGCCAAAGCCCAAACGTTGGATGAGATATGGCATATATTGTTTATGAATTTGAGGCGGTGTTTGGGGCCCAAAAGGGAGTGTGTGGCCCTTGCTTTTGGCGTCCAAAAACCTTTATAAAACCACCTTTTGAGCCACGGATATTAGTGTTCGAAGTGCAGTTTTAATGCACAATTCTCAAGGCAAGTATAGGGGGCGAATCCCAAGATAGGCATAGATTCCAAGGTGGAATTTGTACAAATCTATATAGCGTAGAAGGGTATGTTCTCGATTTGTGTGTCAATGGAGACCTCAGCTAAACCAGGTCAAGTTTATACTCATTCTTCTCAAAATTTCGAGTGAAACGTAATGGTGCAATCTATTTCTAGATTTAATTGACAAAACTCGGAAGTTATTCCAGAACTCATGTATGTAAGCATTTGAAGACTTAATAAGATCGGCCTTCTCATTGGAAGTGGCCCGAAGACGTAGCCCAAGAAGGGTGAACTCCGTTATCATCTGTTGTCTAAATATTTTTGGTTTGCATACCTGTTTATTTGCTTATGTGATTTATTTAAGCATTTAAAAATTGTCATTTATAAGCCTTTTATGAGATTTAACATGCAAATTTCACATGCAAATTATATGGTTAAAAAGATCCTAAAAGTTTTTCAGATCAAGTTTGGTATCAGAGCAGCTTAACCATTGCACTGTGAGTTTGTGAATGTTAACAAGATCAAGGCTTCAACGTGGTGAAGGAGAACTTGAAGAATTTGACCCAAAAATTGGTTCAAGAAGAGGAAGAATGGCTTCACCAAAGGGAGAAGATGGGGCTTCTTCAATCCCTCCTGCAGGGAAATTTCTTAAAGTTTTTATGAGGATGCAAACTATGGTGGAAGAGCTTTACCAAGATAGAAAGAAGGGAAAACAAGGTGGTTCATCTCATGCTAAAGGTAAAGAACGAGGTGGTGAGGAACCTCCTAAAACTCCACCATCTTCACCATCTTATCTTGATGGTTCTTACCTTCTCCATTTGAAAAGCAAAGGAAATTTGATGGAAAATTTGATTTCAATATGCCTCAATTAAAGCTTGATATTAAGTTTGAATTACCTATTTACAATGGAGAACTTAATGCTGAAAAATTAGATAATTGGATCGGTCAAATAGAAGTTTATTCTAGGATTCAAAAATTCACTGAAAATAGCATCTAACTCTAGGGATGAAACTATGGTTGTTGCTACAAAGATTCAAGGTAAAAATCCTTCCATTTTTGTTACAAAGAATGAACCTGTTGTTGATGAAAGAAAGAGAAGTGAGTTATTTCATATTAGGGTAATCTCTAAACACAAAAAAATTGGTACTCTTTTTTATAGTGAGTCACAAGCAAATCTCATTTCAGAAGAGATAGTTAAGAAACTTCATTTGGAAACTAAGTTACACCCTAAACCATATCCACTGGGATGGGTATGTGATAATGAACAATTACAAGTTACAAAACAGTGTAGGCTTAGATTTGCTATTACTTCTGGATTTGTTGATGAAGTTGATCTAGATGTGGTCCCATTGGATATCTATGGTATTGTGCTTGGTAGTCCTTATCTTTATAATAGGGAGGCTATCTTTTACAGGAAAGATAACAGGTATCAGCTCACCAAAGATGGTGTTGAATACATTGTTCGTGTACACCACATGAAAACTAATCGTCTTCGGTTTCTGCAAATCAAATGAAAAGGTTGGTAAATGCTAGTAATAATCTTGTCCTTATGATAGTTAAAGCAAAGGATGTTGAACAAACTGAATCTTTTAGGGGATGTGATCCAAAACTTAAAAAAGACTTGATTAAAGTGGTATCTGATTATGATATTTTGCTTCAAGAATCTAAAGGGTTACCTCCTAAACAAGAAGCTCAGCATGAAATTCACCTACAGCAGGATGCACCTCTTCCTAATATTGGAATGTACATGCCTTCAATAATTGAGAATGCAGAGAAAAAGAAGCAGGTTCAGGAATTGCTTGAGAGAGGGGACATTTGACCAAGTTCCTCTCTGTGTGGTTCACCGATTGTTTTGGTGCCAAAGAGGGATGCCACATGGTGCATATGTGTTGATTACAAGGCACTAAACAAAATCTCAATTAAGAACAGGTATCATCTTCCTCGAATTGATGATCTATTGGATCAGCTTAAGAATGCAATTTTTTTCACCAAGTTAGACTTGCAAAGTGGCTATCATCAAATTCGTATTCATGACAATGATATTTGGAAGATTGTTTTCAAAACTAAACAGGGATTGTATGAATGGATGGTAATGCCCTTTGGGCTCTGTAATGCACCCGCAACATTCATGAGGGTGATGAATGATGTGTTTAGGCCATTTATTAATGATTTCGTCATAGTCTACTTAAATGATATTATCATTTTTAGTCGTACTAGGGAAGAACATGTCAAGCATGTAAAACAAGTGTTGGATGTACTTGTAAGGGAGAAATTGTACTTAAATATGTCCAAATTTGAGTTTGGAAAGACATTTGTAGTTTATATAGGTTACATTGTAGGGGGTGGTGAACTGAGAATTGATCCCTCTAAAGTGGAGGTCGTTGTGAATTGGCCTAAGCCAAATAATGTAACCAATGTAAGAAGCTTTTTGGGAGCGACCCAATACTGGAGGAAGTTCATTGCGAACTTCTCTTTCATAGCTTCTCCATTACATGCTTTGACAAGCATGAACAAAGTCTTTCAGTGGGAAGACAGAACAAAAAGCCTTCAAAACACTCCCAAAAAAAAGATCAACACATCTCCAATAATTGCACTATCGGATCTACAACAGCCATTTGAGATAGAAACTGATTTCTAGTGGTTATGCCATGGGGGCAGTCTTAATGCGGCATAAATAACCAATATGCTATCACTCTATAACCTTCTCTAAAACAATAATCAACTATCCTACCTATGATAAAGAATTGTATGCATTAGTACAAAGTGTAAAGAAGTGGAAACATTACCTAATGGATAAAGAAACAATCATACATACTGATCATCAACCACTACAATATCTCCAATCACAAACTAAGCTACAACAATCAAGGCATTTCAAGTGGATGGGTTTTCTACAACAATTTCATTTGGTTATTAAGTACAAGAAATGAATTCAGAACTAAGTTGCAGATATGTTATCTAGACCTCCAATAAGTGCTTCTACTCTCATTCAACAAAGTCCTTTGGTACATTAAAGATATGTTGAACAATATACTAAGGATGAAGACTTTAAATAAGTAGAAGAAACACTAAGGCATTGCTATCAAAATGAAGAATTGAATTATCATATTCATGACAAGTTGTTGTATCATCTTGGAAAAATCTGTATTCCACAAAGTGAAAGAGTACATGTAATAAGAGAAGCTCATACTTCTCTCATTTCAGGACATTTTGGTGTAGGAAAAACTGTAGCACCACTGCAAAAGTTTTGTTATTGGTCTCGAATGAATGATATTGTGTCCAAGTGTGTAAAAGGATGTGTTATGTGTGCAACAACTAAGCCAAATAACAGAAAGTTATGGTTGTACACTCCACTTCCAGTTCCTTCTCGTTCATGGAAAAGTGTCAATGGACTTTGTAGGAGGGTTGCCAATGTCAAGAAAAAGACATGATTACTTATATGTTGTTGTGGATAGGTTCAGCAAAATGTGCATTTTCATGCCTTGTAAGAAGCAGGTCACAGTTGAGTTGACTGCTCATTTGTCTTTTCAACATGTATGGGTTCATTTTGGGTTACCTACTTCTATAATATCTGATCGAGATTCCCGCTTCCTTGGGAAATTTTGGTCATCTCTATGAGAACTTACGGACACAAAATTGAAGAAAAGCACAACATTCCATCCACAAACCGATGGACAAACAGAAGTGGTCAACCGGACCGGTGTACATCTTCTTCGAGGATATTGTGCCAAGCATCCTAAGCTTTGGAATTAGCAGTTGCATTATGTTCAACATGCCTACAACGGAGCCATACACTCTTCAACAAAGAAGTCTCCATTTGAGACAAGTTTTGGGTATTTGCCATAGTCTCCCTTAGACTTTGTTTTTGGGAAAGATTCAATGGAATATGGACAAGTTGATGCGGATAAATCTTTGAAGTTTATTCAGCAAATCCAATTAATTCATCAAACAGTGCAAGAATAGTTGGAATCAAGTCAGGCCAAGTATAAAGAAAGACATGACAAGCATCGAGTGAATCATCACTTTCAAGTTGGTGATCAAGTTTGGCTTCATGCCAACAAAGACCGACTCCAAGGTGAAGGTAGAAAGTCGAATCCAATCAGGTATGGACCTTTTACAATTTTAGATCAAGTTGGTAATAATGCGTTTTGGTTAGATTTGCCTCCTTATATGCAAATGTATTCCGTTGTTAATGTGGAAAACTTAAAATTGTATGAGCCTCCTATGAATATGGACCAAGATGAACAGGTTCAAGTACCTTTTGTTGATGAGTTTGCTCCTGAATATCTCAATGAACTTCAGGAAGATATTATACTTGATAAGAAGGTCAAATCTTCACGAAGAGGTGACATGGAATTTCTTTGTGTGGGGCTTAAAGGAATGCATCCAAGCAAAGCACGATGGCTAGAGACCAGAAGAGTGAGGGATTTGTACCCTCACCTATTTTCTGAATGATTCCATGCTTTTGGTGCCCCAAAAGCTTTCTAGTGGGAAGGTTTGATCCAAGAGGATCTCCAAGATCAATCAAAATGAAAGTCTTCAAAAGGTGAACAGAAGCTTACAGATACGTGGAGCTCGTCAAGAGCTTTCCAGCAACGTTAGTTTCAAGCGAAATGGCATCAAGACGAGAAAGCTATTCAGTTCTGAAAATACGACAAAACAGGTAAAAATGGTTAAATGGGAAAAAAAGGGGCCACGTGGCACACCCACAGGGTGCCATGCGACATGTACAGTGAACATACAGGCGCCACGTGGCAGCACCACAGGGTGCCAAGTGGTCGAGATGGTGACATGGCAATTGAATTGGAACAATAAACGATGTATAGGTGAACCAATCATGGTTTGCCATGTGGCAGCCCTGTTGGCACTTGGATGATCAATTTACCAAAATCTTTAGATTCAGGGAGGATCGAACCCCTGACCTCCTCCTCGCCTAAGCCTCCACCAAATCCGCCTAACCATCATACCCTCGATTGTTTCTTAACCACTATAGGTGGCAACTTGTATTTAAAGTGTATGGGTTGTTTGTTCGGAAAAAGGGGTAGGATCGAGGGCTTAGCCCTCGACCCCATGGCCAATACCAAGGCCAAACTATGTGGGATATGAACCATAATATATGTTATATGATGGAGCCAACACAACACAACCACAAAACTGTCGTGGAGTCAAACCATATACCAACACGCCAACACAACAACGAAGTGCCACATTGAAACTACATACCATCACATTGAACCAAACCACAACAACAAATCATATCACGTTAAAAGGGGAGAGGCCCGTGGGTTTGACCCAAGGACCTCTACCCCCAACAACCAACGTTCTACCATTAGGCCAAATCCCATACGTTGGATGAGATATGCCATATATTGTTTAAGAATTTGAGGCAGAGTTTGGGGCCCAAAAAAGGGGCGCGTGGCCCTTACTTTTGGCGCCCAAAAACCTTTATAAAACCACCTTTTGAGCGACGGATATCAGTGTTCGGAACGTAGTTTTGATGCACAATTCTCAAGGCAGGTACAAGGCACAAATCCCAAGACAGGCACAGATTTCGAGGTGGAATCCATACAAATTTGTACAGTGCAAAAGGGTATGTTCTTGATTTGCGTGCCAGAGGATGCCTCGGCGAAACTTCAATAATGAAATTGAGTAAGCCTCGGTAAATTTGCAATAGAAGGGCAACTACAAAATTTTCCTATCCAGGGATTCAGTGGACTATGGGAGAGTAGAGACTCAGAGTCTTCCCAAGTGCCCTTGAATAGTCGGATCATGGATGAGGATCTCAGTCCCAATCGACACGGACCACGGTGTGGCACTAGGCTGCCTAGTGCCAAGTTCAAGTCAGTGAGTCAGGATTGTGACTCACGATTTGATGTTCACTTTCAAAGCATTTAATGGCATTAGCATCCATTACTGATTCACCAACTTCATTAAATCTTGGTATGAGATGATGCCACCTGCCAACTCAAGTTTCCATGTGTCATCTTATGTAATGTCCTCTTCTGCTTAGGCGTTGAGGACCAACCCGCTAACCTATGTGATTCCTATAGGTTCGAGCAGGTACCGACAATCAAGGAATCAGCGAAGACTGATGCCATATATAGAAGATCTAGGGCATCAATATTATATCACCATTGGGTCGAAGAGGGCCACTAGAGCCAAAGGCCACCTGCATGCATGACATCCGGGCATTATTTAATGATGCATGCACCCGATTAAGTCTCCATGCGCATGCATGCAAGTCAACTGCAAATTAGAAGATAAAGTGACCTAATTAGGTCAAAAGTTAGGGTTTTCGCAATTGAGAGTTATAAAAGAAAGATAAAGTGAATGGAGAAGTCACTTATGTGATAATTGATTTGTAGAGTCGAATTGGAGAGCTCGGCGAGCTAAGTTGGGGTTGAGCGCATGCTCAGCTAACTGGTGTATTTCGGCAGCAAAATCTATCTGCCCTAGTTCATCATCAGGTTGGATCATCCAGGTTCAGCACTAGTTCATCATCAGGTGACATTCAGCAGTTATTCCAGGAGGTCGATTATTCATCCAACCAGAGGGTTTCACCGTCACACCGTGTCGCCGTGATTAAAGACAAAGCAATTCGTTTTCCTACCTACAGGGTTCAGAACTTCCGCATGTTGCTTCCATCATCATCAGAGGGGTATTATAACCCTACTGCACATCATCTGGGCTTCCAGAAGCAGCTCATTTATTATTCTGGAGCTTATATAGTTTGAGAGGGCGCATTCACCTATGGAGGACGATTTGGTGTATCTCCTTATTCCTACGGCAGAATCCTTGCATGCTGGGACCAGTCTCTTCACCACCAGCTGTTCTATATACTGGTATGTACATGCATTGATTTCTCCTATTTTATAGCATCTCAGTATTTTTCTAGGGCACATATTTGCATGCAACTACATGCATGCAAAGTCCGAGGTTTGCTTTCCTATTTGATTAAGGAGTAAGTCTATTAGTCATCTACAGTATACACATAAACAGGAAAATATCAGTTTGGGATATTACAGTGGTATCAGAGCTATTTTCCTTGCCAGCTGTGGGCATGCAAAAATTATAAATGAATCCAGGAGAAGCATACAACATTACTCACAGGAGACAGAGGTATAGATACAGAGAAGAGGTGTTAGAGGACATAGATTTGGGGAACAGAGAGTATCAGTTTGAAAAAGGCAAAGAAACAATGGCCGATGATGATAAAAAAGCTTTCAATAGTCTCATATCAGCCATAAAAGAACTCACCACTAGGCAAAAAGAAATCATGAGCACCTTCAGGCAAATGACTGAGAAGAATGGGCCCACCCCACACAGTCCCTTATTTCCCAACAGTGATAAGGTATCCACCAGTAGTAGTGCTACCACCTAAGTTGTACTTAGTGGTTTTTAATCAAGTGAGCCTGGTTAACCGGACAAGGATAACTTGTTCGGACTTCAGAAGACCTTCAGTCTTACTTCTCGGAAGCTTTGTTGTACTATATCACATGTTCATACCCCATGGGGGAATTGTAATAAATGTTCTAGCATGATAGTTTCTGTAAAAATCTCGGTCTCTTAGACTTTATTTGTCAATCCGATCAGCCCAAGGTGTTTTTTCCCTTGGTTATTATTGGTTGTTGAATAAACGACTGATAATTTCTGAGTTTTTCACTCCATACCTCCAAAGTTGGGGTGGTCGGCTTGGCATTTAGGCCTATTGAGGTTATTAGAGTCTATGTGTCAATGTCTAAACATGCTAGGCATCATGGTCGAGTCACATGAACATGTCTAAGTCCCCCTAAGTTTTTTCAACTTTTTTATTTTTTTCATTTTTTTCAATGTTTTTTTATTAAAATTTAATTTTTCCAAAACTTAGGCAATTTGTTAATAGTTTAATTGGAAATTTTGATTTTGTAATAAAACTGGGCCAAATAATCAGTTTCAGTCATGTAGGTGCTCATTTTCAAGCTAAGAGCACCAGGTAAACCCATGGACCCACTATTTCCTAGTTTTGAGTGATTTTCCATCACTCAGGTCAAAAAGCCCCAAAAATCAATTATTGATTATTTTAATTAATAAATTGATGAATAATGGAGCAAATCCAGAATCATAGATCAGTAGATTCTCAGCTGATTTGATTGAAATCAATCAGATCTGAACCAGATTGACTGGATCTGACAAATCCTTCACTGAAGGAGGTGATCAAATCAGATCCAGAGTTGATCTTCAGCATCCTTTATGGGGAATTTCGCCCTTCCTCTCTCCTCCACACGTTTTGGCTCATCTGGATGAGTTTTGGTTGATGCTTCAGTCAACAGGTTGAGGTGTCAATCAGATCAGCTCTCCGATTGACAATTGCACTCAGTGAGACTCAGATCTGGCTCAGTTAGACACAGATCAGGCATT
>LPNX010002514.1:125814-136033 GCA_001517045.1 Pseudotsuga menziesii
GGAATTTGTGCCCCCCTGGGCTGGATCTCCTGGTTTTTGTATATATCCAGGCACAAGCTCCCTCTTCCAAGCTAGTTAGAACTGGGATTGAGCTGCTGCTGCTATTCTACTATTGTTATTGTTCATTTGAAATAAAGAGAAGCTTTGGAGGCAAGACGGTGTTATGCCATTGTATGTGTGGATGATCATTGCCATTTTTTACTGAGGTAACCTGTATCTATGTTCATAATTTGCTGATTGCTTGTGGATTCATTGCTAAGATTGATAATAAGCTTATTATAATCTTGATAGAAAAGGTGTTTTTCAATAAGTTTATTGGCCATCTCTTTCCTTTGATGCATGTTTAGAGATCTAGATTCAGCATGTTCTATAAGTTTATATGCATGTTATTCTGAATCTCTGTGTATGTACTAATCGGATCTCACAAGTATTTCGGCAAGTTTTTTGATTTCAATTGAGCTGCAGGTTCCTAGATTGGAGAGGATGTTGATCTAGTTTGCTTCTTCACTCTCTCCAAAACCTTCCAAAGGCATAGTCCCTCGACATTCCACCTAAAAGCTCCACGGTGGATCTTCAAGGCTACCAGCATTTCTCTCCTCCTCTTCCTCCTTCAAAATCAATCATTTTACCTGGTTACTTTGGTCACAGCTTTGATATTGTTTAGATCTATTATCTTAAAGTAAATTTAACATAGATCTATCTCCTCAAAGCCCATAATCTAGATCTTGTTCTTAAAAGGTTTCATAAGCATTCTAGATCTAGCTTTAGGGAAATCGTCCTTTTTGCATGGAATTTTAAAGAGAATTTGTAGCTTGCATGCATTAGATTTATGTTTTCTGTTATAAAAGATAAATCTAGCAATCAGTGCACATCATATTGGCTGCCTAAAAGGCAAGCCAAGATCCCAACGAAAGCTTGCTTTCCTTGGTTCCCTTTTTACCTTTTTTAACTAATTTTAACTTAGCTTTTTTTGGTTAAAACTAAGCTGACCCAAAGGTACTTTCAAAGTGCTTTTGGGCATATTTCAGTTTAATAAGCTTGCTGGTTTTTAGCAGGTATAACAGAAAAGAGGAGGAGTTGTTGTTCAAAAGTGACTTTTGGGCCCTCTGAATCCCCCCAAGGGTCTCCCTTTTTGACTGAAATCTTTAATTTTTGCACTTTGTAAGCTCTTGGTTTCATTCTGTATAAGAATCAAGAGGCATCATATCAATTTGCTGATATTGTAACCGTTTGTAATAAAAATAATTCTAAATAGGCTCTTTCGAGCCCATTCCCCATCCCCCCTCGAGGGATTTGTGTCCGTGTCTTTTTTTGCTTTTCGTTCATCTTTTTTCAATTTAGTGTAGTACTAAACTGCAGGGTAGTATACTTTGATTTAAAATCAATTCCATATTCCATTTCTATCGGTTTCAAAGTAACTTTAATACTTAACCCACGAGCCTCCTTTTGAACCGAAAGGTGAAGAAAGCTTCGTAGTAGTCTAATTAGAAAATTGTGGTTTGCTTATCTTTTTATGTTTCATTTGCCATCATCATTTGTTTCAGTAACCATAATAAAATCAACCCCTCCTTGATTCCCCGATTGAGGTCCACTTGGACCGAAAGAGGTTCCTGGAGAGTTTTCTTTTTAACAAGAACATCCATCTCAAAATTTACTAAAATTGACAAGACTCCGGTGTGTATGCTCTGCACTTGGCTGCGGTTCCTCCGATCAGTCAAGCTGTATCAAAAGCACTTGAGTGACTAATATAATTAGGATTCACTCTCCCAAATTGACAAACAATCAGGTGAAAATCCAACACCTAGATCAAACCATTACGGTGGCAAAATACCCAAAGGAAGCGGGAACTTCTGAAAAGTGACCTCGAGGCACCGATCTCTGTCACACCCTAACAGGTGCGTTATGAACAATAGCCCCAAAGACTCCATTCAGCCCAAATATTCCTTGCGGGTAGCCGTGAAGGTTTAGTTTTGGACATACTCCAAGTACTCTCGGGTATATCTGAAGTCCACCCCTTCGCCTAATTTTAATCAACTCATATCTCACATTAACTTGAAACGTACCAAGAGGCAATTGCAAAACATTCACTCCAAGCACATGCAAGTACATTGATTTTCTTTTGACTCCATTTTTAGGCACTGGTTATTTTCTTGCTATATATATATATATATATATATTGTGTCTGAGCATTGTACTTTCGTGCACTCATTTTGTATCTTGTCATCTATGGTTGTTTATGGTTAAATTTCAAACTCATAAGTAATTCATTCAGTTTAACATCACCATACTAAATAATTAACCTTAGTAACTTAATAGGGTCTACCCCTCTTGGCTTCGTTAGGAGTTGAGCCTAAACGGAGGAGTCAAGAACAAGGTGACAGCCTTGACTCGAGACTTGCCCCCAAGGACACACCGAGTGGCTTGAAGATTTTTGCCACGTTACCCAGGTGTGTGAAAGGCGGCAACACTTTTTGGCGCCGCTGCCGGGGATAAATCTTTTTATCCCCGAGTACGACTTAGCTTAACTTTTTTCTAAACAAATAAAAAGATAAAAACTTTTGATTGATCTAGTCTTTAAAAAACATAAAAATTAAAACTCGATCCATCTGGCGACTCCACTATCTAACATCCCTTCAAGGATTTCTACCCGAATAAATCGCCGACAATTATTCAATCCTCTCCCTGATCCCTAAAGGTTTATTAGGGAAAGATTGAATAGGCGGACTTCCTAGGGAAAGATTGAATAGGAGGACTTCCTGTAGAAACCTTTAAAATTTAGGAGACCAATCCCTCTCAAATATCCATCACATATTTGTAGAGAGTCATGTTCACGAATCTCAAGAAATGACGGAATTATTCAAACCCCTTGACTTTTCTCAGATAGCAGGTGCTCCCCATGCCATTCCAAAAGATGTTATCAAGAAGCTCCCCATATTTCAAGGCAAAAATGCCATCACTGCCAAGTCTCACCTTCGAAAGTTTGAAAAGCACCTGGTCAGTTATTGCAATGATGCTGCCCATGACCATGACGATGTCAAAATGAAGCTCTTTGCTTTATCCTTAGAAGATGATGCTGAAGAATGGTACTTCGACCTAGATGATGATTCATATAAAACTCTTATTGAATTCCTAGAGGGTTTTAAGAAGAAATGGGGAGAAAAGAAAGAACCAAGACATCTGCTTGTTGCCCTTCATAACATTAAGAAGATGGAGAATGAAACCATGGATGAATTTAACACTATGTTCAGGTGTGTCGTTGCGGACCTCCCTAACAAAATCAAGCCAAAGGATGCCTCCATCCTCATATCTTACATCGAAGCTTTCACTGGTGATTTGAGGTACCAGTTAAGAGAAAGAGCCGGCCAATCTAAAAACTGCTCAGGAATTGGTCGAGAAAATAGAAAATAATATGCAGTCTTCAGGCAAATTCAACATTCCAGGTTACACTAGGGAAAACACTTCATACAACAAAGAAAAGGGAAAAGCCGTTGAATCAGAAGAAAAGGGAGCCTCTAAAGATCCCATGGAAAAGGTAACATACATGATAAAAGACTTGGTTACTAGTCAAAACCAACTAATGGCCAATCATTCTGCACACTTGAATCACATTCATAATAGATTGATCACAATGGAAAGGAATAATGGACCTAGGAACTTTCAGCCCAAGCAGAATCAGATGTATCAAGATAATTTTCCTCAGCAGGAGCCTAGGATTCCAAACCAGTTAGACTCAGCTAACATGGTAGAAGAAGTAATTCCATGGTGTAGACCCTGTGAACAATTCCACCAAGAAAGCACTGTTATGTTGCAAATCAAGTCATGGAACATGGACTTCCCAAGGTCAGTAATCAGGAAACAACTTCAAGCGAGCCTGATCATATATACATGGTAGGCCAGGCCTACCCTTTGTCACCAGCTAAACAGTACACACCTAAGGATGAAACCATTGCAGAATCTTATAGTGAAACTCATGATGAAAACTGTAATGTACATGATGGGACTTCTATGTGTTCTCCATATAATAATGACAGTCTAGAAGGTTTACTACCTTGTGACCTTTTCTCTAAAGAAGATGAGTATGAAAATGAGGACAAGTATAGCTTGGAGCATGATACAAGTGACGAAGACTCCCTTATCCCCGACAAAGATGTTGATGAGGAGTCTTGGACATTCATGGAAAATCCAGTCTATGACATGAATAAAGAGGAAAATAATGAACCAAAAACTTTTGATGGTTTTGTTGATTTTTTTGCCTATGGCATATCTAAAGGAGAGAGCATGGACCATGTGGCCTTGGGAAACTTTGATATGAAAAAGGAGCATGCATTTTATCCACATGACCAATCTGAGCCATATATCAGTATCAGTAATGAAGACAAAGAAAACTTGATATCGGAACCTGATATCAGCAATAGGGAATCCATCACATCTAACATAGATGATGGTGATGACTATTGGGATTTTTGTGGATATCTTATTAAGAATCCTATCTATGCTATATCCAGCAAGGGGAGTGTCTATTTAGAAATTTGTGGAAGTCCAACCTGCTATACTTCCATAGAGGGAAGCATGGATCTGGAGACCTTGGAAAACCTTAGTATGGAAGAGGAGCATTCAGAATTTTCATGTGATCATTCAGAGTCATATCATACAGAGCCGCAAAAGGGTATTAGTAATGAAGACATTGAGAAGCAGTGTTGTGAAAAGTCAAATGTGATGCAGTCAGTGGAATATCAATCTCAGCCATATTTTTCACATATAGAGTTTCCTCATGATTTGGAGCTACTTGGGGCTTGTGCAACGAGTTATCATTTGATAAGCCCCGGTGATCAGTATGATGATGTAGCCAGTCATGGATAGAAGCAACTTGCATGAACACATACAAGTTGGGGAAGAATTTTTATGATATTATTCATGCCTATGATCTCCCATCCATCCCGCCCATTCCGGATCATCACGCAGGTTTGCATTTTCTGAATAAAGTATCCTTACTTTGGCTGGTAACCAAAGACAAGGAAATTTTTTTTTGTGTTAATAAAATTCTTAGGTGGTTACATTGGATTTCCAATTACACTTAACCCTTTTTATATCATGCTTAGAGTAGGAAAATAAGCTCCTTGAAAAAGAGCATTTACTTTTCGCATTTTTTGTTTTGTACTTAGCTATAATCAAACATTTTTGTTTACATTGGTTAGTTACATTTATTTTGTTTAAATAAATCAGCGTAATGGTTCATTTGGTTTTTTATGTAAAGCTTGTGCTACTAAGGTTTTCTTGTCAAGTTGAGATGTTTTTACAGGGTGTATAAACCAGAGATTCTGGTGTTCTCGTATCCTCTCCTTGCCCTATGACCAGATTGAGCACACATCCCGCAGTTGGAGCTAGAATGTTACCACCTAAGTTGTACTTAGTGGTTTTTTATCAAGTGAGCCTGGTGAACCGAATAAGGATAACTTGTTCGAACTTCAGAAAACCTTCAGTCTTACTTCTGGGAAGCTTTGTTGTACTATATCACATGTTCATACCCCATGGGGGAATTGTAATAAATGTTCTAGCATGATAGTTTCTGTAAAAGTCTCGGTCTCTTAGACTTTATTTGTCAATCCAATCAGCCCAGGGTGTTTTTCCCCTTGGTTATTATTGGTTGTTGAATAACCGACTGATAATTTCTGAGTTTTTCACTCCATACCTCCAAAGTTGGGGTGGTTGGCTTGGTATTTAGGCCTATTGAGGTTATTAGAGTCTATGTGTCAATGTATAAACATGATATGCATCATGGACGAGTCATATGAACATGTCTAAGTCCCCCTAGGTTTTTTCAACTTTTTTATTTTTTTAATTTTTTCAGTGTTTTTAATTAAAATTTAATTTTTCCAAGACTATTTTTTAATAGTTTAATTGGAAAATTTGATTTTGTAATAAAAGTGGGCCAAATAATCAGTTTCAGTCATGTAGGTGTTCATTTTCAAGCTAAGAGCACCATGTAAACCCATGGACCCACTATTTCCTAGTTTTGAGTGATTTTCCATCACTCTGGGTCAGAAAGCCCCAAAAATCAATTATTGATTATTGTAATTAATAAATTGATGAATAATGGAGCAAATCCAGAATCATAGATCAGTGGATTCTCAGCCGATTTGATTGAAATCAGTCAGATCTGAACCAGATTGACTGGATCTGACAAATCCTTGACTGAAGGAGGTGATCAAATCAGATCCAGAGTTGATCTTCAACATCCTTTATGGGGAATTTTGCCCTCCCTCTCTCCTCCACACGTTTTGGCTCATCTAGATGAGTTTTGGTGGATGCTTCAGTCAACAGGTTGAGATGTCAATCAGATCAACTCTCCGATTGACAATTGCACTCAGTGAGACACAGATTTGGCTCAGTTAGACACAGATCAAGCATTGATGGACTCTCCTTCAGCTACAATGGTCTATCTCCTTGGAATTTGTGCCCCCCTGGGCTAGATCTCCTGGTTTTTGTATATATCCAAGCACAAGCTCCCTCTTCCAAGCTAGTTAGAACTGGGATTGAGGTGTTGCTGCTATTCTACTATTGTTATTGTTCATTTGAAATAAAGAGAAGCTTTGGAGGCAAGACGGTGTTATGCCATTGTATGTGTGGATGATCATTGCCATTTTTTACTGAGGTAACCTGTATCTATGTTCATAATTTCTTGATTGCTTGTGGATTCATTGCTAAGATCGATAATAAGTTTATTATAATCTTGATAGGAAAGGTGCTTTTCAATAAGTTTATTGGCCATCTCTTTCCTTTGATGCATGTTTAGAGATCTAGATTCAGCATGTTCTATAAGTTTATATGCATGTTATTCTGAATCTCTTTTTTGTACTAATCAAATCTCACAAGTATTTCGGCAAGTTTTTTTATTTCAGCTGAGCTGCAGATTCCTAGATTGGAGAGGATGTTGATCTAGTTTGCTTCTTCACTCTCTCCAAAACCTTCCAAAGGCATAGTCCCTCGACATTCCACCTAAAAGCTCCACGGTGGATCTTCAAGGCTACCAGCATTTCTCTCCTCCTCTTCCTCCTTCAAAATCAATTCTTTTACTTGGTTACTTTGTTCACAGCTTTGATATTGTTTAGATCTATTATCTTAAAGTAAATTTAACATAGATCTATCTCCTCAAAGCCCATAATCTAGATCTTGTTCTTAAAAGGTTTCATAAGCATTCTAGATCTAGCTTTAGGGAAATCGTCCTTTTTGCATGGAATTTTAAAGAAAATTTGTAGCTTGCATGCATTAGATTTCTGTTTTCTATTATAAAAGATAAATCTAGCAATCAGTGCACATCATATTGGCTGCCTAAAAGGAAAGCCAAGATCCCAAGGAAAGCTTGCTTTCCTTGGTTCCCTTTTTACCTTTTTTAACTAATTTTAACTTAGCTTTTTTTGGTTAAAACTAAGCTGACCCAAAGGTACTTTCAAAGTGCTTTTGGGCATATTTCAGTCTAATAAGCTTGCTGGTTTTTAGCAAGTATAACAGAAAAAAGGAGGAGCTGTTGTTCAAAAGTGACTTTTGGGCCTTCTGAATCCCCCCAAGGGTCTCCCTTTTTTACTGAAATCTTTAATTTTTGCACTTTGTAAGCTCTTGGTTTTATTCTGTATAAAAATCAAGAGGCATCATATCAGTTTGCTGATATTGTAACCGTTGGTATTAAAAATAATTCTGAATAGGCTCTTTCGAGCCCATTCCCCATCCCCCCTGGGGAGATTTGCGTCCGTGTCTTTTTTTGTTTTTCGTTCATCTTTTTTCAATTTAGCGTAGTACTAAACTGCAAGGTAGTATACTTCGATTTAAAATCAATTCCATATTCCATTTCTATCGGTTTCAAAGTAACTTTAATACTTACCCCACGAGCCTCCTTTTGAAACGAAAGGTGAAGAAAGTTTCGTGGTAGTCTAATTAGAAAATTGTGGTTTGATTATCTTTTTATGTTTCATTTGCCATCATCATTTGTTTCAGTAACTATAATAAAATCAACCCCTCCTTGATTCCCCGATTGAGGTCCACTTGGACCGAAAGAGGTTCCTGGAGGGTTTTATTTTTAACAAAAACATCCATCTCAAAATTTACTAAAATTGACAAGACTCCGGTGTGTATGCTCTGCACTTGGCTGCGGTTCCTCCGATCAGTCAAGCTATATCAAAAGCACTTGAGTGACTAATATAATTAGGATTCACTCTCCCAAATTGACAAACAATCAGGTGAAAATCCAACACCTAGATCAAACCATTACGGTGGCAAAATACCCAAAGGAAGCGGGAACTTCTGAAAAGTGACCTCGAGGCACCGATCTCTGTCACACCCTAACAGGTGCGTTATGAACAATAGCCCCAAAGACTCCATTCAGCCCACATATTCCTTGCGGGTAGCCGTGAAGGTTTAGTTTTGGACATACTCCAAGTACTCTCGAGTATATCTGGAGTCCACCCCTTCGCCTAATTTTAATCAACTCATATCTCACATTAACTTAAAACGTACCAAGAGGCAATTGCAAAACATTCACTCCAAGCACATGCAAGTACATTGATTTTATTTTGACTCCATTTTAAGGCACTGGTTATTTTCTTGCTATATATATATATATATATTGTGTCTCAGCATTGTGCTTCCGTGCGCTCATTTTGTATCTTGTCATCTATGGTTTTTTATGGTTAAATTTCAGACTCCTAAGTAATTCATTCAGTTTAACATCACCATACTAAGTAATTAGCCTTAGTAACTTAATAGGGTCTACCCCCCTTGGCTTCGTTAGGAGTTGAGCCTAAACAGAGGAGTCAAGAACAAGGTGACAGCCTTGACTCGAGACTTGCCCCCAAGGACACACCGAGTGGCTTGAAGATTTCTGCCATGTGACCCAGGTGTGTGAAAGGCGGCAACAAGTAGTAGGGAGCACTTACATACCAACATGCAGAGCCACCCCCATATATACAAGCCTTTTCGAGCTACCATGCCTCAATTCTTAGATAGTCCAGCTGCAATGCCTTTAGCACAAGCAGAACCAGAAGAACCCATGAGTGCCTGTCTGAGAGAATATAGGGCTTTAGGAGAGGACTTCCATTCAGCCATGACCTTCACTGACTTCTGCCTCTTTAAAAGTAAGAACAAACCCAAAGCCTACAATAAGCCATTCACCCTAAACTATGAGTTACAATGCACCGTAGGGAAACTGACTATCCCTACCTTTGAGGGCACCCGGGGTGGCCCAGCTAGGAATTGGGTGCAGAAGTTGGATACATACTTCCAGCTCAACCCCATGATTGAGATAGATGCCATTAAATTGGCTACTTTGCATTTGGACGAAGAAACACATGAGTGGTGGTACCATGGGTTAGTGACACTGGGTTACAACACCATCACCTCATACACAGATTTTATACAGAGGCTCATTGAGCGGTTTGTTCGGAAGGATCCAGAGGTACACTTTAGGGAGCTGGCACAGCTCAAGCAGACAGGGAGTGCAGATGCTTTTATTTCTGATTTTCAGAGGATAGCAGTCATGGTCACAGATATATCAGAGAGCAGGTTGATTATGTTGTTCACTGACGCTCTCACTGAACCCTTACGGGGATGGGTCAAGTCTTATAGGCCCACCACCCTAGCAGATGCCATCAGACAGACTAGAGACTTGCAGGATGCAGTGCCCAAAAATAGGTTTCCTCCCAAGACCAATGTTCCTATTATAGATAAAGAAAGGAAACCATGGCCCAAGAAAGAATGGATGGACAATGATACCTGACAGGACCTTAGAACAAAAAAGTTATGTTTCACTTGCCAGGAACCATGGATACCAGGTCACAGATGTTCAGGAAAAGAAAATGCCTACTACATAGAGGCTTATTCCGACGGTGAGGAGGATGAGGATTACCAGGATTAGGAGCAGGGAGAGACAACAGAGATAGTTGCTGAGGGACAGGCCTCAGGAAGTACCATTGCTACCATGACAGGGGTTCCTAGATTCCACACTCTTCGGATCAGAGGTACTGTACAGGGCCACAGAGTGTGAGTACTGATAGATGGTGGGGCATCCCACAACTTTATTGATGCTGCATGGGTTAAAAAGAGAGACATTCAGACTGAGAGCTTTGATGAGCAAGTCACACCATGGAGTGTAGTCAGAGGATTCCTAAATTAAAGGTAACGCTTGGGAATTATACAGTGATAGAGACATTCTATGTGGTAGATGTACCTG
>LPNX010002514.1:146087-175040 GCA_001517045.1 Pseudotsuga menziesii
TCAAAAACCAAGGAAGAATCATTCTTTTATTTCAGCAATTTCAGCAAGGCAAACAAGATGTTTTCCAGGGCAGAATTTGCAGTTTTGATGGCAGATTTTTTCAGCACGTTTTTTGAGGTGATTTCTGCAGATTTCTGAAGAAGAAAAAAATTATGTCCGTATAACCGTATGGATCCGTACAATCGTATAGAATCCGTACAGTTCGTACATCCGTACGTAATCCATGCAGTCCGTACGGAACTGGTCGTACGGCACGTTTTTCGAGGCGGCTTGTGTGCAGAATTTTTGCTGGGCTATTTTTCTGGCACGTGGTTCAAGAAGAATAAATTTTGAAATTTCAGCAAGCCATTCAGGGATTGATTGGCACATTTACCAAGGCATTTGGTGAAGATAAGTACTGCTATATTTTTATTTAAAGTTTGCCTGAAAGAATAAAAATATCTTTCTCGAGAACAAGTTTTCCCTTGAGGGGGTTTCCTGGACCATTTTTGGTCAAAAATCTGAGTCTCTAAAAATTTCATGAATGGCTGATTTAATTTTCTGCATTTGAAAATTTGGCTGTTAGAAATTTTCTAAGTTTATAAAGTTGAAAGAATCTCAAGTGTTTCTAAGTTTTCAGTGAAAATTTTTAATTTTTTAAATGTACATGCATATTGGGGTTGGGCATTAAACCATATGCAGTGATCTGAACTTGAAACCGGGTTGGGGTTTGAAAATTTTCATGGTATCAAAGCACAGTTAAAGCGCTGGAAATTACACTCAGAAAAGAAATTTCAGACTTGGAGAAATAAGGGAAAACAGAGTTTGTGAAGAAACAGGTTCTTGAACTCATTTGCAATGATGGCCACTGGTTTGAGAGTAGAAGACCAGTGTTCCACGGAAACTCGCCCCCCAGGGTCGGGGGCTCGCCCCCCTCGCTCCCCACGCCCTGGGGGCTTGGGGGCTCCTCCAGAAACGTTTCCTCACGCCCCCCAAAAAGCGAAACTTCAGGAAACGCAGGAGGGGACGCGCCTCCTAGCTCTGAACGTCGCCCCGCTTGTGGGGGGCGCCCACACGCCCCTCCCCGAAGACGGGGGGCTCCCACACGCCCCCCTCACGATTTTGCATTTTTAAATTTTTTAAAATTCGAAATTAAAAAACATCTGGTTAATCTCTATATCACAATTTCAAAGAGTTTAATTGTTTATTGTGCGTTCTGAAACTTAAATTCTTAAATACCGGTGATTTTCCAAGAGATAGTACTGGCTGTGTAATGTGTTTCTGGGCTGTGTTCTGGGCCATGACCAGGCAATTATATCCTCTCATTTTCTGCTTCGTTTTACATCCAGAGTCCAGGCTCCAAATATAATAAATTCAAGTACTTAGAAGTTCTGTTTAGAATCTAGCTTGCAACCAGATTTTAATAGTGAGCAGTAGCGCGCAGCCACAATGTGGCATGATGCTTGTAGGGTGTAGCCTTAATTCTCCTATGAAGACTTGTCGAACATTTGAGTTATTATTTTCGTACATTAACATTTGCTTAGTTCTGTTGTGAATACCTGCATAAAGTTGGAAGTTTAAACATTAGACAGTGTCAATACACTGTATATATAAATATAGCTCTACTATATCACTCTGTGATATGTGATGTTTTTGTGTCTATGAAATATATACATCTGTATTTTAATTTTATTAGTTCTTTTGTACCTGTACCAAATCGTATTCATATTTGTTTTCAGATCTTGCTTCCATGGATTGTAGTAGAAAGGGCCCTGATCTAAAACTCCAAGCTTTGCTGCAATTTACTAATCTCCATTTGAATATTCTGTGCTTGCACAATAATATGCAAAGACAGATCAGCTCATGTTAGGGCACCGTTATACCTTGGGAAAGCTAGAAAAGTCTCTGTCATTAAAGTTAATCATTGAATTGTCACTTGTGTATGTTTGTAACATGCTTGTTAGATTATCATTAAATTGCTAGTTTTTAAATTTTAATTTACATTGTTAGGATTTATGATATTTATAATTATTATTTAGCATTTATAATTTTTATTTTTTTTAATTTATATATATTTTTATAATTTTTATGACCTCGATGCCCCCCCGCCCCCCTCGAATTTCCCTAGAATTTGGGGGTAGTCTCCACACGCCCCCACCGTGCGTTTCCCCGCTCCCACGCTCCCGCGTCCCGGAAACTTGGGGGAACATTGTAGAAGACAGGTTGGATGGAGCACAGAATTTTAGTCCTTGGAAGGCTAGAATTGTACTCATACTTCAAGAAAACGAACTATGGGATATAGTTGACAGCACTACTACAAATCTAGTGACAGTTCCTACAGATGCTGCTGCAAAGATTGTATTTGACAAGAAGGACAGAAAGGCAAAAAGAATCCTTCTTGATGCGATAAAAGATCATGTGATTCCACACATCTCAAGTAAAAGACATGCTCATCTGATGTGGACAGCTTTAAACAACTTATACCAGAGTTCCAACGAAAACAAGAAAATGGTGTTAAGGGAGAAGCTGAAGGGTATTCAGATGAACAAGGGGGAGAACATGGTTCCTTACCTTACCAAGATTACACAGGTTCGAGATGAGCTTGGAGCGGTGGGGGAAAAGGTGGTTGATGCTGAGTTGGTTCGTACAGCGTTGAATCGCGTGGCAAAGCCATGGACTGTATTTGTGGAGTCAGTGGTTGCTCGTGAGCACATGCCTACATGGGATCGTCTTTGGGACGACTTCATTCAGGAGGAGACCCAGATAGGGTATATACATGGGAGTGCATCTCACAGCAAAGAAGAGGAGGAAAATGTGGCTTTGGCAGCAAAAGGGAACAAGAAGAAGAAGTTCAAGAAGGGTTCCAAAGGTGGAACCAAGCAGCAGGATGGTGAGAAGGACATGAGCAAAGTGAAATGCTTTGCTTGTCAGAAGTTTGGACATTATGCTGGACAATGCCAAACAAGAAGAAGAAGAAACAGCAGACAGCAGCTTCAACAGAGATTGATGAGTACGCTGCTAGATTTGACAAAGAGTTCTCTCTTTGTTGGTGGTTGTAGAGAGAGAGCATCATCTATCACCAGCAGGGACATTGAGGACCAGACGGAGCATTCCTTGATCGTTGGGCATTCACTGAGTGCTTCCACTACTCCCTCCACATGGTATATTGATAGTGGAGCTTCGAGACATATGATAGGTGCACGGGATATGTTCACTGAGATTTCAGAGACAGGCTTGGAGTTGGAGATAGTGTTGGGTGATGATACAGTGGTGAGAGCAGTTGGGCGTGGGACAGTCCGTCTTGACAGGGAGACCATGCAGCCCATGTTACTGAGGGATGTCTTGTACGTCCCTGGGCTGAAGAAGAATCTTGTTTCAGTTTCCGCTATTGAGGACAGAGGCTTTGGCATATATGCCCTAGATGGAAAAGTGTATATCTTTTCCAAAGCAGAGGGACCATCTACTTCATATGTGATTGGAGTTAGATGCGGGAAATTGTACAAGCTTCTCTTCCAGCCACATCATGCACTGGCACATACTGAGAGCAGCAATGAGATATGTGAGTTATGGCACAGGAGGATGGCCCATCTTCATCATTCAGCTTTGAGGATGCTGAGAGACATGACTACAGGTTTGCCAGATTTCAGCACAGAGCAAAGTGGTGTGTGCAGAGGGTGTGCTTTGGGAAAGTACACCAAGACTGTTTTTCCTAGCAGTGACAGCAGATCAGAGGGAGTACTTGACTTGATACATTCAGATCTGTGTGGTCCCATGTCATCTGTCTCTTTGACTGGTTATGAGTACTATGTCATTTTCATTGATGACTACTCCAGGAAGACCTGGATCTACTTCCTGAGGAACAAGAAGTCAGAAGAAGTCTTGAAGAGGTTCCAAGAGTTTAAATCTCTTGTGGAGAACCAAACAGGGAGGAGGATTCGAGTACTCAGATCAGACAATGGGGGTGAGTATACCTCCAAGGAGTTTGATGAGTTTTGCAGACATGAGGGGATAAAGAGACAGTTGACAGTTCCTTACACTCCACTGCAGAATGGAGTAGCGGAAAGGAAGAACCGTTCGATAGTGGGAGCAGCTAGAGCCATGCGGCATGATCAGAGTCTTCCTTTCTTTCTATGGGCAGAGGCCTGTAGCACAGCTGTTTATGTACAGAACAGGAGTCTGCACCGTGCCTTAGGGTGCAAAACTCCTGAGGAGATGTTTACCAGGAAGAAGCCTGAGATAGGCCACTTCCGTATTTTTGGATGCCTTACATATTCTCATGTCCCTTCTGAGAAGAGGACAAAGTTGGAGGCTACTGGGGAGAAAGGCATCTTTGTTGGCTATGATGAGACTTCTAAAGCCTTCCGCATATACCTTCCTGCACAGAGGAGAGTTGTGGTGAGGAGGGAGGTGAGATTTGAGGAGGAGCAGGCCTTTAGAAAGTCTCTAGAGTCACAGGAGGAGCAGGCCTTCAAAAAGTCTCTAGAGTCACAGGAGTACTACTTCACAGGTTACAGCATCTCAGAGTTCAGTGAGTCAGGGCACAGGGTCACAGGTTTCAGGGGTGACTGGGTCACAGGTTACAGGTTCATCAGTTTCAGGTACTCAGTCTACAGGGACTTCTGCTACAGGGACAGGTTCACGGATCACAGGTTCACAGGTGACACCTTCACGTGATTCAAGCTCTTATGGTACAGGTTCAGGTTCACCAGGTACAGGATCTCAGGCCACAGGTGCTTCTTCAGGGAGACAGGTATCAGATGAGGAGGTACAGGAGGAGGGTCTGCCACAGGAAGCTACTTCCAAGATGAGAAAGCCAAGTTAGCTTAAGGAGCTTGTGAAGGAAGCTGAGGAGTCTGTGGGGCCACCCAAGAGGGAGGTCAGAGAGAGCAAGGCACCAGAGAGGTTTTCCAGTTACATGGTAGTGGTGACTAGCTTGCGTGAGTCCAAGCCTTCTACTTATGAGGAGGCATCCCCACATCAGGTTTGGAGAGATGCCATGATGGAAGAGTACAATTCCATCATGAAGAATGGAGTGTGGGATATTGTTCCGAGACCGGAGGGGAAGTCAGTTGTGACTTCCAAGTGGCTCTGTAAAATCAAGTATGTTGCGAATGGCAGCATCGAGAAGTACAAAGCTCGGTTTGTGGCACGGGGGTTCTCACAGGTAGAGGGAGTTGATTATGATGAGACCTTTGCACCAGTTGCTAGATTTTCTTCGATCAGAGTAGTGATCTCCATTGTGGCACAGATGGGTTGGAGGATTCATCAAATGGATGTGAAGACCGCTTTTCTCAACGGTCTTCTACAGGAGGAGGTTTATCTGGAGCAGTCGCTGGGCTTTGAGATACATGAGAGAGAGTCCCATGTTTGCAAGCTCAGGAGAGCCTTATATGGTCTGAAGCAAGCCCCTCGGGCTTGGTACTCGAGGATTGATTCTTATCTGCTTTCGATTGGGTTTCGAAAGAGTGAGGCTGATCCCAACCTATATTTCATTGTGGTTGGAAGTGATCCGCTCATTCTTTTGCTATATGTTGATGACTTGTTTATCACAAGGGAGGAGCACCTGATTGTAGCATGCAAGAAAGACCTTGCTTCAGAGTTTGAGATGACAAATCTTGGGCTAATGCATTACTATTTGGGGATGGAGATTTGGCAGGAGGATGGACATGTTTTCCTGGGGCAAGGAAAATATGCTGCAGATATTCTGAGGAGATTTCGGATGGAGGATTGTAGACCCATGTCCACACCCATGATCACCAACTGGAAGAAGCTTCATGCTTCTGAGGGAGAGTTGGTGGATCCTACCTTGTATCGTCAACTGATTGGTTCGTTGATGTATCTGGTCAACACCAGGCCAGATTTGAGTTTTGCGGTGAACACTCTCAGTCAGTTCAATGTGGAGCCCAGGAGTGTGCATTGGATAGCCGCGAAACATGTTTTGAGATACCTTGCTGGGACAGTAGATTATGGTCTGGACTACAGGAGGTCAGATGGAGTGGGCTTGGTTGGTTTCACAGATTCAGTTTGGGCAGGCAGTGTTTCGGATCGGAAGAGCACTTCCGGTTGTTGTTTCAGTTTGGGCTCGGCAGTTGTGTCGTGGTTCAGTCGGAAGCAAAAGTCCGTTGCTTTGAGTTCTGCTAAGGCTGAGTATATGGCAACCAGTCAGGCTAGTTGTGAAGCATTGTGGCTTCGCAAGTTGATGGTAGACTTGTTTGATCAAGAGTTGAGGCCTACAGTCATTCACTGTGACAATCAGAGTTGCATCAGGCTCTCTGAGAATCCAGTGTTTCATGACAAGTCTAAACATATTGAGATCAGATATCACTTCATCAAAGATTATGTTCAGAGAGGAGCTGTTGAGTTACAATACATTTCTACTGATGAGCAGGTGGCTGACATTCTCACGAAGTCTTTGGGAAGAGGGAAGCATATTCATTTCAGGGACAAGTTGGGAGTGGTGAAGAATAGCTTCCTCGGTAAGAGGGAGTGTTGAAAAGTTACCAAGGAAGTGTTGTTCACCTTGTGTTGCCTTGGGGTGGACAAGAACACTTCAAAATGTGACCCCTAGTCATTTAAATTAATAAAGTGAGAAGTACTTTGTATTTTTAAAGTCACTTCATTAAAAGTTAAGTCATGGTTTATCATAAGTTCATATTTAATGATAAAGTCAAGTGAGTGATTAATTAGAAGGGTCTTCACTTTATTAAATGACATGAGGTGCACTAAATGTCATTTATTATTTATTTAATGAGCATTTATTGTGAACCCTCAATCTAATCTAATCTAATCTAGACCATTGGATTGAAAGAGGAAGTTACCATGAACAAAAAGGCTTGGGGAGAGACAAACCTAATCTTTTGTTCACTTTCACAAGAGAGATTTTTGAGAAAGGAGAAAGCAAGAAGAAGAAGAGGGCAAGGGTTTGAAGTGATTTCATTTCCAGAGAAAGAGAAGGAGAGAGAAGGAGAATTCTCCAGGTTTCAGAGGCACAAAAACCAAGGAAGAATCATTCTTTTATTTCAGCAATTTCAGCAAGGCAAACAGGATGTTTTCCAAGGCAGAATTTGCAGTTTTGATGGCAGATTTGTTCAGCACGTTTTTCGAGGTGATTTCTGCAGATTTCTGAAGAAGAAAAAAATTCGGAAAACAAAAAAAATTTATGTCCGTACAGTCGTACGGAACTGGCCGTACGGCACGTTTTTCGAGGCATACTATGTGTAGAATTTTTGCTGGGCTGTTTTTCTGGCACGTGGTTCGAGAAGAATAAATTCTGAAATTTTAGCAGGCCATTCAGGGATTGATTGGCACGTTTACCAAGGCATTTGGTGAAGATAAGTACTGCTGTATTTTTATTTAAAGTTTGCCTGAAAGAATAAAAATATCTCTCTCAAGAACAGGTTTTCCCTTGGGGGTTTTTCCTGGACCATTTTTTGTCAAAACTCTAAGTCTCTAAAAATTTCATGAGTGGCTGATTTAATTTTCTGCATTTGAAAATTTGGCTGTTAGAAATTTTCTGAGTTTATAAAGTTGAAAGAATCTCAAGTGTTTCTAAGTTTTCAGTGAAAATTTTTAATTTTTTAAATGTACATGCATATTGGGGTTGGGCATTAAACCATATGCAGTGATCTGAACTTGAAACCAGGTTGGGGTTTGAAAATTTTCAAAACTAGATATAATCTATAAAATATATATCCTATAATATATACAATGATACAAATTATAAACTCTGTGTGTGTGTGTGATCACTCGTTCGAGCTGATGGGGCCCTTGGATTTCGAGGATGCCTTCCAAACTAATGCAATTATCAATAACTTTATATATATATATGCTATAAACTATAAACTAGATATAGTCTAGAATATATACAATAATACAAATTATAAACTGTGTGTGTGTGTGTTATAATATATGTATATATATATAAACTACAATATAAGCTTATAAACTAGCACCCCGACAAGTTTGTGATAGGGTGCACTGTTAAGGCACTCCTTGATACGTAACAGGTTCAAACCTCAAATAGCATGTGCACCCATCTAGGGGCGGTGTGGGTGCACTTGGAGGTTATAGTGGCAACGGACCGGAATAAGTTATAGAATAAATTATGTAAAGTTACTTTATAAGTTATGGAATGATGACAGATACGAGGGACTGATGATGGCAGCAGTGCGTGAGTATGGCGTGAGGCTAAATGGCAAGAGAGAGCGAAGACAACAGTGAAGAGGAGGACGAGTTGGTGGACTATTCAACAGATCCTTATGAAAGAATAGATATCTGGGGCGTAGGTGGACAATTGGCAAATGGGTATCCGCATGCAAACAGTGAGGCTGACAGCGGAACAAACAATTTTTGCTCTGGGTTGTTGACATGGTGTTTTCAAGCACTTCACTACCGTTTCTAGAAAAGGGTTTTCTGGGAAATGCCCCAGCGGTTAGAATGCCTTTCCCTGTGGGGTCGATGGAAGCGACAGTAGAAGCGGTAGAGAACGTCTTGGAAAAGGAAAACCCTTCTAGCACCGAAGAAAGGGTTGGAAGGCTTCTGTTTGGAGAAGGGATTGGAGCATCTCTTGAACCTGGACGAGGACCACAGGCAAGCTATGAGATTCCAGCAAAATAGTCAGGCCTCGGGGGTTGCTTTCATCAAAACCCATAGGCTAGTAGGGGCCTCCCCAACTTCAGCTCATTCTTTTCAGACATTCATCTGAGGGTTCCTAGAAGATCGGGCGTTTGGACGAGGGTTTCAAGCTCATCGAAGGAAAAGCACAATGGGGTTACCCAGTCGAAGGAGGATCTTTTAGGCAGGCCAAATGAAATTTGCAATGGACATATGCAGGAAATGGGACATAGAAGCCCAGATCCAAGATCTAAATTGATCTCTCCAAGTGTTTCTGGAAAGAAAAAGGTTAGATGTGCTTCTGAGAGAGAAGGAAATTTCGAGCTGGTTTTGGGAAAAACATCAATATGAACAATCTTGAAGAAGTTGAGAACAAAGTCGTAGTAGCCAGAGCAAGAGGAAGGGGACACAATCTGGAAACCCTAAGGATGTGGGCTGAAGAAAATTGGGGCTCCAAGCTCAATTACACCCCGAGGATGAAAACCATGGCAAGGGGATGGTTTGTATTTTTTAAGGAATCAACGGAGGATTCAAATTGGGTTTTATCACAAAACTGGAGCATTCAATCCATACCCTTTCTTATAAACAAATGGACCCCTATGTTTGATCCAAACAGGGAACAGCTAAATATTTTACCAATTTGGGTGCGTCTGCCAGGTTTGTCATTGAAGTTTTGGTCCTCGAATGCATTCAAGCGTATTGGGAATGCTCTGGGTACATTCCTTGAGGCAGATATGTCCTTTGAACAATCTGATATAATGGTGGTTGCGCGGATTCTGGTAATAATAGATGTGGAAAATGGATTGTTAACGGAAATGAAATTGGTTCATGAGGGGAACTCTTTCATACAAACCCTAGACTACGAGGGAATCCCCTTCAGTTGCAGAAGATGCCATGTGGTTAGACATATTGCACGCGATTGTTCTTTCTCCTCACAAGGCTCGCATCAGTGACATAAGAAGGCCCACATAGAAAGAGGAGGGGGAGGGCATCAGGCAAGGGCTTGTGGGGAGGTTCAATCACATGAGAGGTACACAAATGGGGAAAAGGGCTCAAGAAAAAAACGAGGATCTACAGTTCAAATCATCTTAGGGTTCATATGAAGATATGGAGATAGAAGCAGCGAAGATTGCGACAAGTATGGAGAAAGTCGACGTGAACAAGGAAACCTCGACATGGGAAAAGGGTAAGACGAAATATCCACAACTTAACATTTCTTTTCAAGCTTTTTTTTTTAAATGAAAATTTTAGCATCGTTGGATCCCGCTCCATGCCCAATTTTAGCCAAGGATTATCGTCGTGTGATCCGGTGTCCTCTCCTTCCAAGTTCTATCCTTTACCTGTAGCCATACCTTAATCCTCTAAGCCAACCTTTTAACACAACTATAGAAACCCCTTTAGATTTAGATTCTTCATAACCTGAGATCCCAACAAATTTTAACCTCTCAAGCAGGATCGAAGAAGACGAAAGGTTTAGGGTTAAATCCGGAGAAGGCCTTCAGGGGGTAGAGGTAGAGGTAGGAAACCCTTCTTATCCAAAGCCCAAGATAGGGCAGTGGTTGATGTTGCAGGAGGCAAAGAATCATCAATTGACAGGGCACTTAGAGCACCGAAATCCCTTACGAGGGTTACTTAATGAAGCTCCTTTCTTTCAATTACAGAGGGTTAGCGAACCCTTCCAAAAATATGTCATTCAAGCGTTTGGGTGAGTCAATTGAACCAAACTTTATTTTTCTATAAGAAACCCTAGGTGATTGGGAAGTAGTTAAAGCTTCCATAGGGGGCCTTCTAAGAGGTTGGTTGTTTGAAACAACTAGTGCAAGGGGTAGGTCTCTGGGCTTGGCAATAGGCTCGCACACCAAAAGAATCAGAATCTCAAATAGTTGGAGCTTCCCATCCGGACTAGGGATGGATTTTTTCTCCTCTGAGTTAAATATGGACTTGAGGGTGATAAACATTTATGGGCCAAATGTGGAGAGAAGCATTTTGGACGAACTGCAGTAACAAATCCTTAGTGAATCATAGTGCGTTGATTATGGAAGGTGACCTAAATTTCTCTATTGGAGCAGCAAAAAGTTGGGGTCCTCTAGTGAATCTCAATCCTCTTTCTGAGTTCTTCCAAAACTTGCACGAAGATAAGGGTCTTCTAGATATTGAACCAGTTAATCTCAAACCTACTTGGAACAATAGAAGGACTGGCCAAAACAAAATAGCTAGGCGGTTGGACCGGTTCTTTGTCACAGATAGGCTGATAGATACTAGACTTTTCTGTAGGCAATGGATAGAATCGGGTGGAATTTCAAATCATGCGCCCCTCTATTTGAAAATCAAGGGTTAGGGGATCAAACCCAGAAGCCCTTTCAAACTTAATTCTGAATGCATGAAGAATGAATCCTTTCGAGAGATGATCTCAAATAATTGGGAAAGAAGTGAGGAAGGAAGCCAGGGCAGGGTAGCGGTAAAGTTTGTTGAGAACTTAAAATATATAAAAGAAAAGATAATGGAGTGGAGAAAGAAGGAGGAGGATGAAGAGAAGGAACTCAAGGAGAATGAAGGAAGTATTAGAATTATCCAAGATGAGGACAGAGGTGGATTTGCTTCGGAAGAAGACAAGGAACTTTTAATTCAACTAGAATGCAAGCGGAAGGTGATTTTAGATAATAAGGAGGTTGAATGGCGACTGAAAAGCAGAGCCCTTTGGCCTAGATATGGGAATGAAAATACCAAATTTTTTCAGGCAGCGGCCAAAGGAAGGAAGTTGATAAACACCATCTGGATCCTAAAAGATGGGGAAGGAACTGAGGTTTCTTCTTTTGAAGGTATGACAAGAATTGCTTGAAAGCACTTTTGTGAACTGTTTAGAGCACAACAAGGCACATCTATTGCTCAGATTGTTAGAATCGCTCAACATTTTCTGAGATTTGTGACTGAAGAGGAAAATGAAGAACTCAGAGAGGTCATTAGCGAAGATGAGCTTAAGGATACCCTATAGAGATTCCAAAGAGATAAAATCCCAGGTCCTGACGGCCTCCCTGTGGAGTTTTACGGACTTTTTTGAGACGATAGAGCTTGATCTTCTGAAAGCGGTAGAGGAGTCTAGAGTTAATGGGTGTATTCATTCCCCTTTCAACTCCACCTTTCTCGCCTTAATCCTTAAGTCAAGCAATCCCTCATCCTTAAATGATTTCAGGCCAATATCACTAAGCAATCAAATTTACAAAATAATAGCAAAAATCATTACCAAAATAATAAAAAGGATTTTATCAAAGACCATATCAAAGGAACAATTCGGTTTTCTGGAAGGAAGGCAAATTCATGAGGCAATTGGTGTGGCTCAAGAAGGTTTACACAGCATAAAAACCGGGAATCTAAGGGGGGGAGTTTTAAAAATTGACCTATCCAAGGCTTATGATTGAATCAAATGGCTCTACCTCTGAATGATCCTTACCCACATAGGCTGAGGTTGATTTCATAAACTGGATTATCGAATGCATGCAAACCATTTCTTTTGCAGTTTTGATAAATGGGGTTGCCTCCCCATTTTTAAAAGCGGAAAGAGGCCTTCGCAAGGGATGCCCTCTCTCCCCACTTTTGTTCCTGTTGGGGGATGACTCAATCCTTATGATCGAGTCAAATGGCTCTACCTCTGAATGATCCTTACCCACATAGGCTTTGAGGTTGATTTCATAAACTGGATTATTGAATGCATGCAAACCATTTCTTTTGCAGTTTTGATAAATGGGGTTGCCTCCCCATTTTTAAAAGCGGAAAGAGGCCTTCGCAAAGGATGCCCTCTCTCCCCACTTTTGTTCCTATTGGGAATGAGGCTTCTAGGGCGGGAAACTTCAAGGGAATTCTCATTTCTCATCAACTCGGAATAACTCACCTGTTGTTTGTAGACGACATCCTAATTTTCAGTGACGGTAGTAGGGGGGATACAGACACCTTGAAGGGCATCATAAATTTATTCAAACATGCCACAAGAATGGAGATAAATGAAAAAACTCCCTCCCTCACTTGCAGCAACTTAGATCAGGTTGATACAGACTACTTCCCAGGAAAACTCCCTTTATGAGTAGCTCGTGTTTGACAGGGGTCATAAATATCAGGTTTTTCATCTCAAACCCAACAATTATTTGAAGGATGATTAGAAGTGGTTTGTTGCGAAGTTTAAAAAGCGACTAAAAACCTGGAATACGAAATGGATTTCAAGAGCTAGTCGGCTGGTACTGATAAAATCAGTTCTTGAAGCCATCCCGGTGTATTGGATCTCCCTTCCTTGGGTTCTGAAGGGTGTTTTGAAAGAACTCGAAGAAGATTTGCTTTTCTTTCTTAAGGAGAAGCCAGCAGAAAACCTTTGTTTGGATTCGATGGGAAAGGCTAGCTCTTCCAAAACCTTCAGGGGGGTTGGGTTTAAAAAATATCTCTCTTCTCGCTAAAGCCCTTGCAGCCAAAAACATTTGGAGATTGATTTCTACTCCTCTGTTATGGACGGATGTAGTTATACAAAATACATTGCTCCAGATTCCATCATCAACTGGATCCGAAAACTAGTCAAAAACTTGAATAATGTCTCCAATGCATGGAAGGCCGCGGTAAAAGCTTTCGACCTAATCGAAGACCATTTGGCCTGGAAAATTGGAAATGGCCGTACTTGCAAGATTGGAGTGGATTCGTGGGCGGGCGGCAAGGGGAATCATACTCTTCCAGCCGAGCTTATCCCGATTCTAAGGGATAGGAATGTACACACCATTTCACAAATTGCAAATCTGGGGTCTTCCACTATTTGGGGGCAAGGTTGGATGGTTGCCTCTCAACTTGGCCTAGGAGGTGAACAGGAACGAGCTTGGCTTTTTTTCATTACTGCTTTGGAAAAGGCCCACATTAGAATTAATGATCAGGAAGATTCTTTAGTTTGGGATGCTGACCACCATGGGAACTATACACCAAAACATGGCTACCTGCAGCTCAAAGTAAATCAGTTTCAGAGGGAGGCCAAATGGTGGTGGAAGCAATTATGGAAAATCGAAAGTTCAGCCAGAACAAAGCTATTTATGTGGTGTATTTTAGAAAGAAAAGCCCCCACATGGGAAGTTCTTCAAAAACGGAAGTTGGAAGGGCCTGGATGGTGCCACCTTTGCAAACAGGAGAATGAAACTGTCTTTCATCTTTTTGTTAACTGCCCTTTCACTAAAACAGTTTGGCAGAAATGCTCCATCCTGATAGGGAAAAAACTGCTTTGGAAAGGAGTTTCTCTGGAAGGTATTTTTCAGGATTGGTTACAAAACAAAGACTACAAAAATTTCAAGGCGCTTCCTCTGATTCTATGCTGGGGGATTGCGATAGCTCAAAATAGAAGTATTTTCCAGGAACAAACCAGTATCCCAAAGATAATAGCTAGTACCAGTATTGGAACTCTCTCACACTACACTCGGGTTAGCAAAGAAACAAACCAAAGACTAATTGTGGATGAGTTCATAGACAAAAACCATCCTTGGGGATATTTTGACGGTGTGGCTCAGGGTAACCCGGCCACTTGTGGTGGTGGTTGCATTTTGCATATATCACACACACACACACTAGTACAAAATCAAAGCAGAGTTGGGGAATGGTTCAAACAATTATGCTGGACTTATGGCCTTGAAACTGCTTTTATTGTTTTCTTTAGAAAAGAATTGCAGGAATATCCAAGTTTTTGGAGACTCAAAGCTCATCATAAACTGGGCAACAGGGATCCAACGATGTCATAACACACATTTATCTCCAATTTTAGAAGAGATCGGGTTACTTCAAGCAAAATTTATAACTATCAGTGTTACACACATCTACAGGGAAAGAAACCAGTTGGCTGATGCTCTGTCTAAAGAAGGTATTCAGTTGGAATATGGTCAATAGCATATAACAGAGGAGCAGAACAATGAGCATTTCTCTTATTATCACAGGCCATTTATAGGAGGAGGGACAGAGTAGAGAGAAAAAGTTATATGGCAGACATACTTCAGTTTTTGGTTTTATTTTATTCTGCAGAATAGTTTGATGATCGCATTATGGACAGCCTATTGTTTTTTGTTATGATATAGATAGAAAGCTCAGATGTTTTGCTAAATCTACATACTTTGTGATGACATTTTTATATATCAGCCTCTCTTTTTTGATGTATCTTAATGACAGCTCTCAAGACCTATATCTGAGAGCACTTATCAGGATGTAATTTTCTCAAGTTCAATATAAATTATGAATTTTTCCTTCGGAAAAATAAGTTATGGAATGGTATAAAGTAACTTATATAACTTAAACTATACATGCTCTTTATAACCTAAATTGTATATAATAATATAAAGTAATTTATAGTCCTTATATTATATAAAGTAACTTTATAAGTTATATAATATAAAAATTAATAATATATAAAGTTACTTTATAAATTATATAATATAAAAAATTTAACTCATAGCTTATATTTTTTTCCAATTACCGTCAGGGATAGGACAAAGTTCAAGCGCAATTGGATAGATTATATAAACCTACAGAGGAGATTGTGTTTTCGGGCAAGCTTTGGATGGACAAGCTTGAATCATCCAATTGGTAGTTTAAATTGGGCTTTCTTCAAATGCACCTTGATCTTTAGTGTTTAAACTAAATGTGTCTCACACTACTAATATATTATGATAAGCAAAGTTTTGACCATTCTTTTGACCTGAGAAGTTACAGACCTAAATTTTCTCCTTCGGATTCTCCCAGAAGAAACTGGACTTATATCCTATCAGGACTCCTCTGAGACTTGCTGGAATGCACTCTGTTTTATGTTCACACACAGAAAAGAACAGTGTAGATGCATTTTAATGAACTTCAAATTTATATTGAGACAATGTTCTACTGTACAAGGCAAGAACTTGATGACTATTTAACAGAGGGTACATAGCCATATGAAATTTAACCTATTTATAAATTATTACCCACTAACCCTCCATCACTAAAAATATGTCAATGTTAACTCTTTTATTCTTTTATTTGTTTTGCTGCCTGGGGCCACGTGTAGGCATCCAAGTCAGCAGTGTCGAACCCCACCAAGTTAAGTCTGTCTCAACCAAGTCACTGTTTTATATCTCTATTTTGTCTGACTCGGTTGAGTTAGTGACCAATTCGGACTAGTTTGGAGTCTGGACCCAAGACTGGTCGGACTTGGCCAACTCAGCCGAATCAGTGAAAAAACAGTGACCTGGCCAAGTCACTGTTTTTTTGTCTGACTCATCTGAGTCACTTATTTTTGTCTGACTCATCTGAGTCAACAATTGGTTTATAATGGTTTGAACTTTGGACCCAAAACCAGCCAGACTTCAGACAAAACTGAAATATCCACATTAATAACAACGACTTCAGAAAAGATGATACAATTTTGTGATACAGAATTTTGAAATCGGAAGCCAAGACCATCAAGTAAATGATATTGCAGGAAGCTTTGATGTTTAACATTAAGGTACTTCCAAAAAGATACAAAGAAAACAGATTGAGTACAAGAACACCAAGCCTAAGATCTCTAACAAACACAAGAAAAGAAAGAAATTAAAAATTAAAAACAAGAAAACTTTGTGATAGAGCTCTTGGGAATTTTAATTCAGTATATGCAAACAGTGAGATGTGGAAAGCAAAGCAGTCTACCAAAATCAGTACTACGTATTCACATAAAACTAAGAAAGTGAAGCTAAAAAACAGATACACGATGAGCAAGCCCAAGCTGGAATTGTATTTGCAGTAAAAATTTAGACAGTCTCTAGATAAATATGGACAATACCACAAGAATCAAATAAAAATTCAACAACTTCAACAGTTAACTCTAGAGATGTCACATCAGCCATTTATTGGACTAAGAAAATATTGATTACAATGAATCAGAAAGGCTGTCCAATTGTTAAGATGTGAAATTGGAAGACAGATTAGCCTGAGGAGAACATTATCAATGCAGGGCATCAAAAAACAAAACATAGAACATAACATCAACAAATGGTCAAGAAAGTAAATACCAGTTTTATCAATCCTTTTCCTCAGCTGAATAATCAAACCACTGTCTGTACTGTGAAGGGGACCAGTTTAGCCTTTAACTATTAGCTAATTATCATTTTGATAGGGTAAGCACAAATACACAGTTGGTTGAAAACAGCAAGCTTCACCTTCTTCCAATATGATTCATATACATGTGAGTCATAAACATACAGTTCTGACCCATTTTACATTAAAAACAAAAAAAGCATTTCTAGAATTTTAAGTACTGTGTATCATTTTGCTGGTTCAATTTTTGAATGGCAGATCTTGGTACCAAACTCTTCTTCTGGAATCAACTAAGTTTACAATGAACAGTAAGTTGAAATTCTCATGCTTGCACTCTCTCAGAATAAATGAAACATCTACAGTGCATGCATTGAGATAGATAACCCATTCAACAAAGTACCTGCATTACAATATTTTGGATGTCTGACCTAGCCGAGTGTTGATGATCACCATCTGCAAAAACTGATTCTCCACCATTTAGATCATCTGTGACAAACGTTTCCTTTTTACAACCTAACTGTCTTCTGACCTCCTCACTAGCCATGCAAGTGACCTTTGGATCATAAGCAGCATTCGTCAACCCAGCTGTGGATTGTTTTAGCACCTCTGTCCATGTAGGTAAGTTGAAGCTACTACTTGGATTATATTCACTGCCTATAGACTCCACATTGTTGTTTTGGCTGAGGAAATCATTCCATCCTGATAAATCCAAGAACATGCAAGGAAAGTAAGTTTGCCAGAGCAATCACCTGTTTCCAAGGAAAGAAACATCCCTTTCTCAAGTGAATCTGTAGTCTGAAAGGACCTAGGAAGGTAACTAACTACTTGGTCATACAGTAAAAAAATTCTGTGAGAGAAATAATATTTAATGTGCTATTTCCTAGTCTTACCTGGACCATACAATATGCGTGATGCTTCTCCATTACTGTACGCACTCAAGTTGGGGTTTGAAAAATGTGCATTCCGTTGATTCTCACCATCTTGCCTGAAACAAAGTCCAGGATCCGGCTGTTGTAGTTCAAGGAATGGATATTTCCCAGAGCTAGTTTGATGTAGATCAAGAACACCATGGCTGGCTTGATTTTCTACCAGCAGGTCTGTAAATGCCTTTGAGCGTGATACTGGCAGATGAGAAGCTTGATCTCCTGAAGATGATTCAGCTTCAACAGGTGGTGAGGCACCAACATCGTCCCCAGACTCGCCTTCTTCACATTCAGAAGAGTGATTAGGCCCATTCCATTCAGCTGTGCTTGGACTTGAGGCATAAGCAGTTTGAGATTGTAAAGCAGATGAATTTGCCTGAGCTGAGCAATCAGAAGAAGTTACTTGGCCCCTCACATTTGCACTTTGCAAAGCTCTCTCTGTGTTTAGAGAGCGTAACGCAGACCTGTTACCCTGACAATGTATCCAGATAAAATGTTGAGTATAGAAACATGCATTTATATACACATTCAATATTAAAATGTACAAATTACTACATAAGCTCGGGAATAAATATGATGTTCAGGACACAAGCAACTTTCCATACTAAAAATTTAAATAATACTACATTTCAATTCAATCTGGTGTGACAATTCTTTGGAAAGATCACCAGTTCAATTTGCTGATATATTTCCCATGTCTTTTCCCTATATGGTACAAATAGAATAGGATATAAAGGATTGGAGAGTATTATCAATATCCTGGGGAATGGAAACCCATGATATGGTAAGAAATTAAGGCCTTGTTGAGAGCAATTTCTCCAGAATGTGTACAGGACCAACCTCTGAAAGTTTACATATATAATAAAACTCAGAGCTGATTACATTCTGGTCTATCCTTCCCAATCATGGTACTCACATGAGTTTCTTTGCCCAAAACCCTATTATACAATCAAAATAGTATGCTAGCCATATCCAACAGAGTCAAATATTCACATCCTGATAACCTCCTCCTCTACAAAACAAAATTGATATGCTGCTGCACCAATAGTTTAAGAAGTTTCCACTCTTATTGCACCCATCCCATATCACATCTGCACCCAGTTGCACCGATGAAACACTAGAACCCAGTAATTTGACTCATTACTGTATGTAAAAGTGTATAGCTACATCGAGATGCAATTCTTTACAGGTGAAGATGTTGGTCCACAAGCAGGTAGATCACACATACTAGTAGGTATTTGCTTAGCTGTGAGGTTGACTAACTATGATCTGATTCTAAATTATAAAATCCAATATTTGGCTAAAAAGGCAACCCCATCAAATGGACATGTCAGTTCAACCCCATAAGGGATATTAATGAAAATGGCTCCATGTCAACTGAACCCAAAAGAGGTGTTAAGCCACCGCTACATGTTTGCTAGCAGGGTGTGTGTAGCAGCGAAGTACTATACAGACCCCTCAAATTCTCATTTTAACATTGCATATATCACTGCACATTCCAGAATTTATGATGTCATGTTCAAGCAGTACTTGAACATTTATGATAATGGTGGTGCCTTGATAGCAGCCAGCCTTTGTGACAAATGTATAATGCATTTTATTCAATTATTGAAGCAGCCTGAATATGTTGCTATGGTCCGTTGTTTATGGCATTTATTGCTAAATCCCCGTTATTTATAGCATATCTATTGCTTCGGTTCTCATTAATTGTGATCATCAACAAAATTTTAAAAAGGTCCAGAGCTGCAATAGCAACCTGTGGCAATTATTGATTAGACTGCATCTTGCATTTAATAATACATGGAACCTACAATTTCAGCATTTATGACCAAAGCCCGTACACTTATGATAGATTTGAACTTTTGACACAGCCACGCCTTAATTTATATATATCAGGTCAATTGGGTCTAGTCTGACTAGTTGTGGAATAGAGTGATATCCTCCCCACCCAGGTTCTATTCCTGTAAGTGACATGTTGAACTCGTAATGAGTATATTGTTGTAACAGTTTTGAGCCCTGTTATTGACCTGGCCTTGTGCCCTGAAAAATCTAGGCTTTACCCTGGGGACCATCCTCCAAAAGAGGGGAAGATCCCAGGGGTTTTCCCTGGGACATGTCACCTGGAAAAAAAATTATACACACACAAACACGAGAATTTATCACATTCTGGTACATTTTCCTTTATAACAGTGCTGCTGGTATGAGTTCCTTTTTCTTAAGTATTGTACAGTTCATACTTCATACAGTAATTTCTAGTCTGTTATCCATTCCCTTGCAAATCATTGTTAGCATGATCATATAATATTCAAGCAGCATTCATTGCAAGTAATGTTTATTCATGTTATAATTTTATTACAGCATGCATAGTACATAATTTATCGTCAGTTGGATTGTGGACATGAACCATTCATTGAGGTGGGGCCATGCTGGTCAAATGGGCACCTAGCTACTGCAAATGGTGCATACCTAGTTTACACATTCAAAAACATAATCAGATAGGCATCTGTCAATGATTTATAGCCTTATCCTATTCATAATCTGGGCTTGCCACATGAGGGTAATGGGAAGTTCCATGTCTTATGTGCACCTGCTCTACTCATTCTTATTGCCCGTGTAAGAGGCTCCAAGGCACTAAGCATAGATAGGTTGATATATAATGGGGAAAGGAGTCATAAAGGAATTATAGAGCCAGATAGGCTTTGTCCTATATTGGTTGACGTATGATGTTATGAACATATGGAACTTATCTTTGGAGTGGTGTCTCCGACTCTCCACTTGCAGGTTTGTAATATAGTTTTCCTTAAAGATGATCTCCACTGTATCACATGCCTGTAGTTAATTGAGAAACATGCATATTCCATGTTAACCACCATGGCTATCTCTTTCACCTTTGTACTTGTGTTTCAGGTGTGGAAAAGTAGGCCACTAATGCAAATTGATTTTCAAATCTAACCTCAGAAACAATTCTTTGGAACTAATTACCACCATTAATAGTGAAGAATGGTTAACACAAGAGTGGCAAAAGTAGCAATATATTATTCTTTTGTTGATACTTGATCAATTTCTAGATACAGAAATTATCAAACAATTTCAGGGATTCAAAACGGTTTTTGCAAAAATAAACAAGCTGGTAGTCATTGAAAGATTCAGAGGGCATCTCTATCAGTGATAAAAAATTAGAATATCCAAATCCAACTATGGAAAGCACCCCATCTCTGGAATCTTACTTTCAATGAAAACATTCAAAAAATACAGTTAAAGAAATATGAAAAGAACTTTCAGTTCACAAAATCATATGTGCAAATTTATGAATCCACAAGAAAATTTATGCACAGACACTGTAATTGATCTCTGACCTTGTCTATCTTAGAGCTCTTGTATAACAGATCTTAGATCCAATGTCTTTGTACATCTTTTTCCTAGTTCAGCTCTCTATCTTTGGAGTTTGCCATTGATTTTAGGTTAGATTCATACTTTTCTTTATGCATCTCATTTTTATAGGAGCTGCCTTAGCGCTCCCACTTTGTATTGACATCATGGTATCAAACAGTCCCATTGACCTACATTTGTGGTCACTTGTTGGACATTAATAAAATTATCTTATCTTATCTATCTATGCAAAATTCCCCTTTTCAACTTGAAGATGTGCATAAGCAATCTTGTTTACAAGGACTGGCATACAGACATGTCTTGTTTGCAGAGAGCCATAAAAACTATAGAATACATGCTGATTGATAGGCTGTTAGGTATTAAAGAAAATTGAAAATTCCATACCTCTTTCACTTCTCTGTAATGGACAAGGACAATGTGTTCATATTGCCTGCATCAAGTGTCCAAATAAATAAATAAGAAATAAATATCACCATAATCCATGTTGCAATATACCACTATGCAAAAGAAACTCAGTATATCAAATAACATGTTAATATTTCAGTTTGTCAAAGAAATTATCAGATTAAAAAGGAAAGTCAATAATACAAGCTGTCCACATGAGAAAAGTGATATCTTCCATACCGAGAAAATATCCCAAATAGGATAACATCATTTTATAATGTCCACATGGGACCAATAGAATAGGTCAATGGAAATGGAAAATAGAGCAAGTAACAAACATAAAGTGGAAATGCAAAGGCAACTCTTGAAATGAAAGAAAAGAGTAAGAAAGGGTGACAAGAAAACATAAATCCTAGAAAAGAGAGAAGCTCTACACAGCATTAGAAATAGAGGTAGAAGTAGAGGGGGGAGCAGATCAATATGCATCCCCATCAATCATCATGAGATAAGATAAGATAATTTTATTAAAGCCCAACAAATGACCACTGAAGTAAGTCAAAGGCATTGATGGGTACAAAAGGCTGTCAACACAAAGCGGGAGCACTAAAATAACTCCTATGAAAAGCAAGAGGCGAAAAGTAAAGTATGAATCTAATCTAAATCCTGAAAACCCAACTCCAAAGATGGAAAGTCAATCCAAGAGAGAGATGTACACAGTGAATGGAACTAGAATGTATGATGCAAATGGTACAATCATGTCATGCTGTGCTGGAACTATCTCCCTAACATCCGAATTTAAATGGAAGAATCTCAACATAGAAGTCTGTCTAGAGGAAGAACCAAAAGAGGAGCTGGACTGTGCAATGTGATGTTGCCTAGAGGGGGCCCATTGTTATGTTCTGGAAGACATCAACTGACTGTTGGTATCAAACAGGATTGGCAATGCCACTAGGGTCTTGCAGAAGTGGAGGTTGTCTTCCAAGTCTGCATAGATCTGGGGTATAATACAAAATTCAAATGGTACAATCCTGTCATGGTTTGTTGGAAGTGACAGGGAACCATCTCTCTTAACATCCAAAATCAAATAGTGGAATCTCAACATATAAGTCTATCTAGAGGAAGGCCTAGAAGAGGAGCTAGACTGTGTAATGTGTTGCTGCCTAAAGAGGGCCCATTGCTATGATCTAGATAATATCAATTGACTGTTGGTATCGAACCAAGGGCTGCAATGTATTAGGGGAATTTCGAGGTCAAAATGGGCCTCAAAACAAACAAAAAAATGTACTATCCAAATAGACTTTGCAAAAACCAATCAAATTCTAGAAAATGACATCGTCCCTTATGGTTAAGGTGGCATTGCTTGATTTAAAGTTGCTTACTTGTCAAATTCTAAATGGTGGATGAAAATCCATGGTCAATCATGCTCATAATGGAAAAGTACTCATAAATTACATTTAAATATAATATTTATGTATTTAGTACTCTTAAAGTACTTTAACTTTTTAAAATAAAAATATAATAGTAATCAAAAGTCAAACATAAATTCAAAAAAGGAAATCTTGATTTAATACTTTTAGATATGATGTAGTAAATAAGTTATATTATATATGTTATATTTTTAAAGTTATTATAACATATATTAATAAAAGTCATTATATGCTATAAAATAAAGTGTCATATATTATAATATATATTATAAGAAATATAATATGCATGATAACCACGTATATTATATTTCTTATAATATAATATAATCTAATATAATGTATTCTGTTATACTATAATATAACATGTTATATATAATAAGAAATATAATATTTTTTTTGAAGGATTTTATTATATAAAACTGATTATATTACATCATAACAAAACAGGCCATTTCCCTGTCGATAGCAACATTTGCCTGGCTCGTTGGCCACGATACTATAAAGACTGACTGTTCAGAACATAAACTTAACATATTGCATAAAATCCGCTTCTTGCTAATCCTACCATAAAACAATATGACACTTAATTTTTTGTGTTGGTAAAGTTATTGTTAAGTTTTAACAGACTTAAAACACTTAACATGCCAAAAACTAGAGACCTTGGGTAGCTAGACATCCTTCAAAAACCGACCTCCTACAGCAGAATATAAGGAAGGTATGGATTCTGGAATGCGACCGTGAAGGCTGCTACTTACTAAGGTCTGCTGAGCCTCCGGAGGATGTTGGGACGGGGGAATCGAAAGAACTAAACCCTGCAGAATGGAATCCATCTTCACGTTCAGCGCCTTGGATTCCTCCATCATCTCCTTCCGCCACTACCCCTTTTGCTCCTCGCCCTCGTCCTGCTCTTACTTCTCCCACATCACTCGCCCCATCAGATTTTTCATAACCCAAAAAAGAGCGACAGTTCGCTCGAGAGACTTAATCTTCCCGCGTTGGTGCCCCGATCCAAAATCCAGTCTTCGGCTTTATGACATTCCTCATGCAAAGTTTCCCGATTCAAATCCAACCAGAGCTTTTGCTCAGCGTCATTGATCTTGTGTTGGATGCTCGTGGGCAAGCCAAGTTCAAACATGCGTGCTTCCCATAAGGCTTTCTTTTGAGCATGAGTCACACAAAAGATCTCCTCTTCCAGCTCCATCTTCCCTCTTTCTCCTTCCTTTTCTTGTTGCCATGCTTCCTTCCTCGTTCTTCCTTTGGTTGGCGTCCATTTGCCAAATCACCAGAACTCCTTCGCTCTCAGTAAAGACTATGTGCACGCAAAGTTTTATTTTGCTTTTACGTCTGTTTCCGCCACCCTGCCTGCCTCTAAATAGAAACTTACCATTCTGATACCTTTTCGACTCGTACCTGCCATGATAACCAGCTCGTGCTTCGATGTCCTGCGGGGATGGTTCTCATGCGCTCAACCAAATCCGCCACCTCCCTTGTTCATTACTGCCCTCTTGCTCATTGATTTGAAAAGACTTGAAATGGGTCGAGATCACACACGTATTAATTCCAAACCGTCTTTCGTATGAGATCATGGCTATCTGGCTTTAAATTTCTCTTGTTACGTGGCAAGTTTCGCGCCCTCCCATTGTCCTTCCCCTTCTCTTCCATGAATTCGCATCATGTCTTGGTTAATGAGGTCTATACACATGTCCTAGGTTGTCATGTTCATCACCTCCGCCCAGTCCATCGCTTTAATTGATCTTTGGGTCTCGGTCCCGAGGTTTTTCTAGCCTGTCTGCCACCTTATTACCATTTCTCCTGACGTGGTTGAAGGTGACGGCCATCCTGGGGTCTAAGGTTTCCGCCAGCTGCTGCAATTTTCCTTCCAATCGCCACAACTTAGCCACCTTTGTGCTTGAATTGCCCTAGTAGATCTTGGTTGCCATCTGTATGACCACCTGTGAGTCCCCTTCCACAATTAGAGGGGTCCATTTATACTCCTTGGCCATTTGGATTCCCTGCACAAGTCCTTCAACCTCTGCCGCATTGTTGGATTCTATGCCCATGAAGTCGAGTTTGAAACCTTGCAGTCTTCCATGTTGGTCTTTAACGATGCACCCATATCCCCCGCACCAGGATTGCCTTTCAAGGCTCCATCAAAGTTGAGCTTGAAGAACCCTGGGGGGGAGGGGACCATATGTCTGCACTTGAGGTTGTCCTAGTGGCTCCGTTCGATTTGACAAAATATTGCATAGGTCCAATTCCCCATGCCTTCATGATGGTAGAGTCAGCACCAGTAGCTTCCCAATCCGAATTATCCCAAGCTTCCATTCTCACTGTTTCTATCATCTTACTCCTTAGGTTGGTCCACACCCTTTCTTCATTTTGGAATTTACCTCGAAAAATCTTGGTATTTCATTCCCTCCATATCTCCTAGAGACTGAAGTGTGGGAAGACTTCCCAGAGGCGGTTGATAATTTGGGTTCTGGAAAGGGTTGTTCGATCACTCGAAGAGCATCTAGTCCAAGCATTGTCTGACTCTATCGGATCTTCTAAAGGCTATGGCTTCCCATTCCCATAATCTAGCGACGAACGGGCAAGCATCCAAGAGGTGTTCCATTGTCTCCTCTTCGTTCTCACACAAGCAGCATTGGTAAGGACCTTGCGTCCTTTTTTAAGGTTTTCTCCTATCAATATGCGGTGTTTCATAACAAGCCAACTAAAAATAGAAATTTTGGGCCAGAGTTTGATCTTCCATAGCTTCTTCCATTTCTGATTCATAGGTTGGTCATCATACCCAACCCACAATTCGTAGCCTTCCTTGATAGTTAAGGATCCTTTTGGCCTAAATCCCTAGCGGAGTTTTTCCTCCCCCTGGTCTACCCTAATTCATCTATTCTTTAAGGCTTCCTCGATTCGGTCCACTTCCTCGCCCAGGCCCTATAGCTCCCACCATTCTCTGTTAGCCCAAGCCCTGAAATCTTGATCATCTTCTTGGTTCATCCATAGGTCCTTGACCTTTGTGATGCCTTGTTTGGCACATTCTCTTATGAGCTGTGGGATCTCCACATCTTTTCCCAATGGTAGCATTTGCTGCCAAGAATCCTACCACATGTAGGCCCTTTTCCCGTTCCTAACTTCCCAGAAACTGTTGTCTTGGACCATTCTCCCTCCTTGCTTGGCCATTTTCCAGATATGAGACCCAAGGATTTCTTCAGAGAACCAAATAAGGTTTTCTTCCTTCTCCCATTCCTCGACATATTTTTTGTGCCACACCTTTGCCCAAGGTTCCTGGTTATAGGTAACCCATCTCCACCATAACTTGGCTCCACTCACAAAGTTCGCCTTTAAGGGTCGCAGAGGTTCAAACCCCCCTGGTTCTTAGGGGCACATAACGTCTACCATTTTACCAAAAAAGCCCATTTGCGTTGTTCATTTGCTCCACTCAATAAGATTCTTTACTGCATATTCCTAACTTCTTTCAGGATCGACTTCAGGGCACCAAGGGTAGAAAATAAATAGACTGGCATGGCCTAAAGAACTAATTTCACCAATACCAACCTGCTAGCAAAATTTAGTGGCCTCATGGTCCAGTTTGTTAAACGTTTCTCATTTTATCAACCAGCTCCAACCAGGAACCTTTCCTCATCATTGAATCCGTCGGAGGAGCTCCTAGGTATTTGGATGGAAGGGAGCTCTCTTGAAAGCCCAAAATTCGGTAAATATTACATCTTGTAATCCTGGGGGTATTGAAGAAAAAAACTGAGACTTTTGCTCATTAACCTCTAACCCCGATGCTTTACCAAAATTTGTCAAGCACATTTTGATATTCCTGGCTTCTAGGACATAGGGGTGGCCAATCAAGATGGTGTTATCTACGAACTGTTGGTGCGTTTGACTATCCGCCCTTGGGTGGATTAGAAGCCCTTGAATTTCATGGTTACTCTGCATCGCCTTGATCAATCTTCCCAAACCTTCTGCCATGATGATGAAAAGGAAGGGAGATAATAGATCTCCCTATCTTAAGCCTCTTGTTGGTTTGATTAATCTCGAGGGGACACCATAGATGAGAATGGAGAAAAAAGTCATTGATATGAGACTCATGACCCACTCAATCCAGTTGTACCAGAAGCCAAAGGCTTTGAGCATTTCTCTCATAAATTGCCAATTGAGTTTATCGTATGCTTTAGTAATGTCGAGTTTGACCATCATCCCAAGGATTTTCTCAGTTTTGATTGAAAGGAGCACTTCATGAACCAGAATAATACCATCCATTATCTGACGACCTTCGAAAAACCCCCATTGTTTTGGAGAGATCAAATAGGGTAAGATAGATTTGATTCTGTTAGCGATGACCTTGGTTATGATCTTATAAATGACATTGCACAGGCTTATAGGTAGAAATTTATCAGGGGAGTCCGCTCCTTTACTTTTAGGAATGAGGGTGAGAAAAGTAGCGTTAAGCGCTGGAAGAATCTTCCTTGAAATCTTTACTAGCTTGGCCCACATCATAGACTCCCCTATAGCAGTGCTTGATACTGCTCATACTCCCCTGTAGCAGTGCTTGATACTACCCGCAAGTTCTCCACTATCTGCCAAACTTCATGCTTGATGAGATTCGAGAAGTGTTAGAAGAAATTTACAGTGAAGCCATCCGGTCCCGGAGCTTTACCCTCCACCATTTGGTTAATAGCCTCTTCCACTTCACGAAGAGAGATCAACTTCATTAGCATGTCATTTTGTTCCTGAGAGACCAAAGAAGGGATGTGTTGGATTATTTGGTCAATGTCTCCTATCTTGTCCCCCCTTGGCTTAATCATTATAGCCTGAAAATGATGGTTCAAAACCGCCTCAATCTCCTCCCTCATTTCAACCCTCTCTCCGTCGACATTTTTAATCGAGAGAATTATGTTCTGCGATCTGTCTTGGAGGACAAAATGATGGAAAAACTGTGTTTCGTTCCCCATCCTTGAGCAATCTGATTCTTAATTTTTGGCACTAAAGGATTTCCTCCTATCACTCTCATTCCTCAAGCTTGTTGCATAAGCTTGCCTCTTCTTCCTGAAGTTTGAAAGTATATCCTACATTCATCCCTGTGTTTTGAATATCTTCTAGCCAAGCTTCGAGGATTTTTTCATCTGCAAAGATGTTTCCAAACTCTTCCTTATTCCGTTTCTTTATCCCTTCTTTTAACCTTTTTAGCTTTTGTTGAAACTTGTACATACTTTTGCCCTCTCCCTCGCTTAGTTCTTCCCACCACTGCTTGATCCGAAAACAAGATCTTTGCTACTCTATGACGTTAACATGAATTGCATAAAGAGCATGAATGAAGCTCACAAATCCATAAGAAGAGAACCAAACAACATAGACAATACGCACATAAAAACAACAAGTTGATAACAGAGTTTGCCCAGGATGGACTACGTCTTCGGGCCTGCTTCTCAATAGGAGGGTCGATCTATAATCTCAGCATAAGGCAGAATACATGGCAATGATACAATGATACCTTGGCGACAAGGGTCAGGAAGAGAACCGCTGCCCAAAACACAACCAGACTGCTTCCAACAACTCCGAAGCCTAANGCAGAATACATGGCAATGATACAATGATACCTTGGCGACAAGGGTCAGGAAGAGAACCGCTGCCCAAAACACAACCAGACTGCTTCCAACAACTCCGAAGCCTAAAGACGGTGTAAAACGAGTATAAACACTCGTACCTTCCTCCTGCAGAGCTACGCAATCTCCCTTCTCTCCTTTAGCTACAAAGTCTCCACTCCAAAGCATGAGTGGCAAATGGAGAATAAGAGGGTTTATATAGCTTGAGAAGACCCCCTTCACACGTTTCTCATGAATTCTTAGTTACAACAAATTTGCCTAATTGGGCATATGGTTGAAAACCTCCAAGTTGGTTAGGCTCTTAAATTATGTACTTGTTCCCCTTTTAATATTCCAACCATATAGTTGGTTATAGTTTAAAACTATACCAAGTATAGGTTGAAATTCACTATAAAAAGCCATAACCAAAGTTTAAAAGCACATGTGGTAAAAAGCCATAACCAAAGTTTTCGAACCCACTTTAAAATGTTAGTTTTTTTTAAGCATATATATATTCGAGCAAAGTGTTTACTGTTCTTTTACTTTTCTTCCTCTTTAAACAAAACTTAGATCTTTAAACCAACAGATAGATGAACACTT
>LPNX010002602.1:0-15798 GCA_001517045.1 Pseudotsuga menziesii
GTTTGCATGTTGAAGAAGTGCTTGTATGGCCTGAAGCAAGCTCCAAGGTAGTGGTATTTAAAATTTGATAACTTTATGAAGGACCAAGGTTATGATAGATGTCATTATGACCATTGTTTTTCTTTCAAGAGGATAGATAATGAAAGATATATTATCTTGTTATTTTATGTGGATGACATGCTTGTTTCAGGGTCTAACATGCAGGATATAAATGTGCTCAAAAGAAAATGTAATGTCCCAAATTTTTCATTGGGTCACAATGGCCAAATCACATTTTCCATGTTCATGAAATTTGTCAAAGGGATGCTAAAATTCAAATAATTGCCAAGGTGGAAAATAACTAGTTTCCTAGCTTCGGGGTGGAAGCTTTGAGATTTGGAATAAGGGGGATAATGAATGATGTTTAGACATTAGAATGGGATAAATATTTAATAATGTAGCTTATTAAATAAATACAAGATAAAATGGAATTTACAATGGAGCATCAAGACACATGGATACTATGGGGCCCACACTAGCTAGAATTCCTATGTTAAATGGTATCCCCACACTAGCTAGAATTCCTATGTTAAATGGTATCTTTCTGTTGCAAATTTGAATATCTGTGAAGTGTAATGTTTTTGGATGGATTATGAGGTTAATATAATTGTCCATATACTTCATAGGTCGAATTCGGGATGGATTGTAACTTACATGGGAGAGGAATAGCCAAATGGGAGTTTCATGGACTCTTGGCTAGATTCCCCTTACATTTATGACATCTATGACACCAATGATGGAGTTTCTATGACAGTTATGACACAAGTAAGATCTTAATTCTGAAATACTGACATAATGACATGTTAGGACTGAATAGAGCATCTTAAAGGTCGAATTTGGGAGTTGGAGAAGGCCAAGAGGCTCCTACTCAAATTTGGGAGAAGAGGGAAGGTGAAGAGAGAGGCCACATGGCATAGCATGAGCAGCCACACCAATTCGACTTGTATTTGGTTTATGGATGGATTTGGAACCTTAGAATACCAATAATGTTTATAAAATATTGGGATCATCCATTAGAAGAAGCTTTTTCTCATTTGTGAATTGTGAGAGCTAGTGGATGACTAGTTTTCTTGCTTAAGCCAATTTCAAGGGTGAAAGATTGCCATCCTAGTTGGTGTTTGGAAAGGGCACTCAGGTCCTTCATGGAGATTTAATGGAGTCTTATTTTTAGGTGTAATATATAGGAAATCATGTGGATTCTTCCATGGGAGCACTCTCTCTCAACTATTTCCATTTTTCACACCATATTCATGCCAATGGAGGGATTGCGCTTTGGGTGAGCTATTGATCTATTTGGGGAAGATTATAATGCCAATTATATTATGTGATGATTTATATGCTCTTTATTTCATTTTCATAAGACTCTCAGGTCGAAATACCCAAAATAATTCATGTAAAAATGTTGAACAATGAAGAAATAGTGTCATTTCCCCACTATCTTGTTGTGAACCATTGTAATGCTGATGATTTCGAATTGGGAGAGCATTTAATTGTACATTTATAATTGTAATAAGTTAAATATTATATTTTATTCATTCTTATAAATTTTCAATTCAAAATTCCCAATATTTGTATGTCAAAATGACTTTTAATGAGCAAACAATGACCATTTCCACTCCATTTTGATATATTCCATGGTAATGCTTATTATTTCGAATGGAGGAATGTATGTCTGATAAATTTATGATGTATGGACTATAATAAATTTTTATTTCAAGTATCATGTTTATTAATTAAGAATTGGAAGCCATTTTTTCATTTTTATTGCATTGGGAGAAGATTTGGTGCATTTTCCCCAAGGGTTGAAATTGTGACTTGGGAGTTGTTTTTGAAAGAGTCATAAGAGCCTGTATAAACTGAACCATGATGCATATGAGACTTTTAAAATTTACTTTACACATACCCATCCTCTTTTCATAAATTCAAGTGACTTCGGAATCATTTGTGAAGCCATTTCCAGCAATTACCCAGGGGGAATTGGAGCCCCAATTTGGTAGTAAAGACTCCTACTTTGAACAGAACATTAAAAGAGTTTTCAGAAGTAATTGGGAGGTTAAAAAAACATACATGATAATAATATTTAATTTATATTATCATTCATTTACCTTCAGAGAAAATTTGGAAGCATTTGGGTCAATTTGGAGGTCTAGACATCAAAACTAGTCAAGAGCCAAAATTGTGAAAAAAGTGAAATAATTGGTCATTTAATAAAAATTCCAAAAATGGGACATTACAGTGGCATCAGAGCATGATATTGGCACCTAATTTGGTATTATATTTATTAGTACAATAATTCAGGTATCACCATTATGTGTTGAAACCCAAAAGTGCTTTTGTTGAAGAGGAAAAAAAAGTAGGAGAAGAAGACAATTTTTTGGAAACTATGACTAGGCATGAAAAGAGAACCTCATATGATGATGAGGAGATAATAAAAAGCATGGAACCTATATTTTAATACATGAACAAGAATATTATGAAAGGATTTGAATTTTTGGCTATCCAAAGTTAGGGAAAATATATTGATTTTAAGAAAACCAAGGGGGGAAATGCATCAGTTTGCTTGAAGGAGCAAAAGGAGGAGACCCATGAACCACCTAGTTATGAAATAGGTGGAGTAGAAGAAGTATTAAATGAATATGATCTAAATTCACTCTGAAGTGACTCTAAAAAATATGAAGAGACATCACATGAGTATGAAGAAGTTTTTATTGAAAACACTGAAGATAATTTTGAGACACATGCTACCTGGGAAATGAAACAAAGAGCATCTACTGATGGATGCTTGAAATATGAAGGAGTACCTATTTATGGGTGCTCACAAATCAATTTTGGTGACATAGAGATAATATTTCAAAATGTTGTTGCAAGCCAAAATTCCATTAAACATGAAAATGAAGACCTTGTAGCAGTTGAAGAAGAAACAAGATCAACTTCCCCATCACCACTTGAGCTTCATGAAGTTGGTCAAAGCAAGAAGGAAGAATATGAGGAGGGTCATTTGCAAGACCCTCATTTTCTTGAAGTGTCCTTAAATATGAATGGAAATAAGATCCAAGAGGGAATTAGCTTACTCCATGACACTCAAGCATTGGTATCGAATTCTTGTTGGAGAGCTACTTCCTTGGAGGACCCATCCTTCCTTGAAGACATGGAGAAGATCCAAAGAGCAATGTGCAACATGAAAGGTAATTTCATGTCTTTGATTTTTTTATATAAAAACTGTCATTGAGCTTATTGAATGGTTACATGAATCCTACTTAAAGAATAATGAAGTTATTGATAAGCTCACAATTCAAAATGAGCAACTTCTTGAAAAGTTGCAAGACACTTGTTTTTCCTCCGATGTTTTAGATTTTCATAAGGTAGATTGCTTGGAGGATTCTCATGACATGATGGATCATGAGAAACATGAAAATTTGCAGGTTCTTTATGTTCTTGAGGATTATAGTGATGATATCCAATCACTAGTAATGGTGGAAGAGGAACTTGAGTTGCCTCTTGAAAATGGTTACACAATTTTTGAAGAAGTGCATAATTCCAACACCTTGGAACCAACCCATAAGGAATTTTTTGCATTTTATAGGGAGGTGAATAATCCTACCCCTATGGATACTTCAAATTATGACAATTTTTCACTTACTGATCATTTGGGTGAGTTGGTGCTTTCTCCTACATCCTACACTTCTAAATTTTGCAGCAGTCATCCTAATAAAGTATGGGTGAAAGGTTTCTTTTTGATGGTGCCACATGAAGAGCATGGAAATTATATTTCTCCTTTTGATTATGGAATTATTAGAGAACCATATTATTTACATTTGCAGCAGAATCCTTGTTTACATTATGATTATACACATCTACATGGGTGCACCTATGATGTTCATTTGAGCCACTTCAAGACTCATGGTTTTTCTTGCTCAACACTTAGTTCATTTGATGTTGGAGGAACTTCATCCAACACTTGGGTGAAGAGGGATATGATTGAGGAAAATTATTATTGGTAGCAACATAATCTGTTATTTCATGATGATATACATATTCATGGGTGTATTGATGAGTCTTCTTTGCGACACTTGAAGTCTTCATGTTTTATTTGCTCCTTATTTGGTTCATATTTTGGTGGAGGTTCTTCATTCACTTCTTGGATGAAAGAAAAAATGGCTGATTATTATTTTGATCCATATTACATTATTTTGGAGCAGAATTATAGGACATGGGATCCTCACCTATGTCATTGGAACAGATTTGATTGGTCACTTGAAGCATGTATGCACTTGGAAAATGGTAGTCTACTCACTGGGAGGTATAAGCACTTTCATGATTTCTTGGTGAGGAACCTCCTTGATGTACATTATTATTATGTTGTTATATACTTTGATGATATATATTATGCACTCATGATGTTTGGAAGAATGCATACAAGAAAATGGGATCCAAGAATTCTCTTTCCAAATGGTATGGGTTGGAGAGCACCCTTAATTGTTGGAGTGCAATGCAAGCAATGGGACACTGGGATAGTTTTTAGTCCCATTGATTTCAAATTATTTGGGAAACAAGCAATATGGGAGATGGATTCCCCATTTAATAAGGTGATGTTAATAACAGTAGTGCAGCAGCAATAATGGTGGTTCCTCTCTGAAATATTCATGAAATCTCAAAGACTCAAGGTGGGCAGCTCAGTGGCAATTTCAAAGAATCATACAGAAAGCAGGTTCTTTAACAACCATGTTTGAAATTGATTGAGGACAACCAATATTGGGAAGGGAGGATTTGTAATGTCCCAAATTTTACATTGGTTCACAATGGCCAAATCACATTTTCCATATTCATGAAAGTTTTCAAAGGGATGCTAAAAGTCAAATAATTGCCAAGGTGGAAAATCACTAGTTTCCTAGCTTGGGGGTGGAAGCTTTGAGATTTGGAATAAGGGGGATAATAAATGATGTTTAGACATTAGAAGGGAAAAAATATTTAATAATGTATCTTATTAAATAAATACAAGAGAAAATGGAAGTGACAATGGAGCATGAAGACACATGGAGACTATGGGGCCCACACTAGCTAGAATTCCTATGTTAAAAGGTATCTTTATCTTGCAAATTTGAATATATGGGAAGTATAATGTTTTTTTATGGATTATAATCTTAATATAATTTTCCATATACTTCATAGGTTTAATTTGGGATGAATTGTAACTTACATGGGAGAGGAAGAGCCAAATGGGAGTTTCATGGACACTTGGCTAGATTCCCCTTACATTTATGACATCTATGACACCAATGATGGAGATTCTATGAAAGTTATGACAAAATTCAGAGATAAAGGAAGAAATACTGACATAATTACATGTCAGTACTGAATATATCATCTTAGAGGTCAAATTTGGGAGTTGGAGAAGGCCAAGAGGCTCCTACTCAAATTTGGGAGAAGAGGGAAAGTGAAGAGAGAAGCCACATAGCATAGCATGAGAAACCACACCAATTCGACTTGGATTTGGTTTATGGATGGATTTGGAACCTTAAAAGGCTAATAATTTTTATAAATCACAGGGATCATCCATGAGAAGAAGCTTTTGCTCATTTGTGAAATTGTCATTTGTGAATTGTGAGAGTTAGTGGATGACTAGTTTTCTTGCTTAAGCCAATTTCGAGGGTGAAAGATTCCCATCCTAGTTGGTATTTGGAAAGGAAACTTAGGTATTTCATGGATATTTAATGGAGTCTTATTTTCAGGTGTAATATATAGTAAATCATGTGGATTCTTCTATGGAATCACTCTCTCTCAACTATTTCCAGTTTTCACACCATATTCATGCCAATGGAGGGATTGCGCTTTGGGTGAACTATTGATCTCATTGGGGAAGATTATAATGAAAATTATATTATGTGCTGATTTTTATTCTCTGTATTTCATGTTAATAATACTCTCATGTCTAAATACCCAAAATAATTCATGTAAAAATGTTGAACAATGAATAATAGTGTCATTTCCCCACTATCTTGTTGTGAACCATTGTAATGCTGATGATTTCAAATTGGGAGAGCCTTTAATTATCCATTTATGATTGTAATAAGTTAAATATTCTCTTTTATTCATTATCATAAATTTTCAAGTCGAAATTTTCAATATTTGTATGCTAAAATGACTTTTAATGAGCAAACAATGACCATTTCCACTCCATTTTGATATATGCCATGGTAATGCTTATTATTTTGAATGGAGGAATGTATATATAATAAATTTATGATGTATGTACTTTAATTAATGTTTATTTCAAGTCTCATGTTCATTACTTAAGCATTGGAAGCCATTTTACTCATTTTTATTGCATTGGGAGAAGATTTGGTGCATTTTCCCCAAGGGTCGAAATTGTGACTTGGGAGTTGTTTTGGAAAGAGTCATAACAGCCTGTATAAACTGAACCATGATGCATATGAGAATTTTAAAAGTTCCCTTACACATTCCCAGCCTCTTTTCAGAAATTCAATTGACTTTTGGATCATTTGTGAAGCCATTTCCGACAATTACCCAGGGGGGATTGGAGCCCCTATTTGCTAGTAAAGACTCCTACTTTGAATAGAACATTAAACAAGTTTGTAGAAGTAATTGGGAGGTAAAATAACATAAATGAGAATTATATTTAATTTATATTATCATTCATGTACCTTCATAGAAAATTTGGAAGCATTTGGGTCAATTTGGAGGTCTAGACATCAAAACTAGTCAAGAGCCAAAATTGTGAAAAAATAAGAAAATTAGGCATTTTAATAAAATTCCAAAAATGGGACATTACAGAAAACTAGCTAAATCATTTGGGATGAAGGATCTAGGTTTTGCAAATAAAATCCTTGGTATGAGAATGACAAGAGATAGAAAAAATCGCAAATTGACGTTGTCTCAAGGTGAGTATATAGAAAAGGTGTTGCATAGGTTTAGAATGCATAATGTAAAACCAGTTAGTACACCTTTAGCTAGCCATTTCAAACTAAGTAAGGAGATGTGTCTAGAGACATAGGAAGAGATACATTAAATGTCTAGGATTCTCTATTCATCAGTGGTTGGAAGGTTGATGTATGCCATGGTGTGCACAAGACCAAATATTGCACATGCAGTGGGAGTTGTGAGCAGGTATATGAATAATCCAGGTAAAGAGCATTGAAAATCAGTACAATGGATTCTCAGGTATTTGAGAGGTACAAATTCTCATGCATTATTTTTTGGAGCTTCAAACATTGTTCTACAGGGATATGTTGATGTAGATATGGATGGTGATAAAGATAGAAGGAGGAGCACCACAGGGTATGTGTTTACTATGGGTGGAACAACAGTAAGTTGGATTTCAAAACTACAAAAGGTTGTTTCACTTTCAACAATGGAAGCAGAGTATGTTGCTGCTATAGAGGCTAGTAAGGAGATGAGTTGGTTGCAGAGGTTCATGGAGGAATTGGGTAAGAAGCACGAGAATAGAGGGTTGTATAGTGACATCTAGAGTTCCATTCATCTTGCAAAGAAATCATCCTTTCATTCAAATACTAAACATATAGAGCTAAAGTACCATTTCATAAATCTGTTCTAGATGAAGAACTGTTGAAATTGGAAAATATAGATACTATGGAGAATCTTGCAGACATGTTAATGAAGGGAGTAACCAGAGAGAAACTGATTTCTTGCTCTATTTCTATTGGCCTTCAAGCATGGAGGTGGAAATAAGAAATTTCCCAAGTCCAAGGTCTAGAGCATAGTCTAGCAAGTGCAACAATGGTGGATTTGTTGTGATCAGTCTCCAAGTGGAAGATTGTTGGTTGTGGACCCTGATCTTGCAAACCCATAGATATTATTCATCTATGTTTGTACCTCAGGTTTACTATACACTAATTCCTCAATTTTGGGGTTTTGGGGAAACAACCCCAAGATATGAGGGTTCAGGGGTAGCACCCCCGAGAAATGGGGGTTCGGGGGAAAATCCCCTGAGAAAATTTTTTCGGATGTTTGTTGGCCAACAACTTTGTAGACCCATGGTATTGGGTTAACTGTAGTATTTTCCCATGGTATTTCCCCTATAAAATAAATAACTGTAAAATAGTTGTGTATTGTATTGTAGTATTGTAAACAATGTATGTGATTATGTGAGAGAGACTGTGAGAGCATGAAGAGGAAGTGCAACGGTATTGTTGTAGGTTGTATCCCTTCACCTTTCTAGTCGGTAATAAAAGGACTGAAATTTTTTTTGTGGACGTAGCCTATCATTTGGGTGAACCACATTATATATGTGTCTCTCTGTAATGTGTTTAAGGTGTTTTTCATCTTCTTTAATGATTTAACTGTATATGTGTTATTTCTCTGCAGTCCTGTTTTCTAACATCTTCCTCTCTCATGTAAGTTACTTTTCCTTCCAAATTCAACCTATGATGCATATGGCCAATTTTATTAGCCTTCTAACTCTTCCAAGAACCTTTAGGCTTCCCATGGATTCAAAATTGCCAGAGGAGGATGCCATGTGGCACCAAATTTCTAGCTTGCGTGGGCCCCATAGTCTCCATGTGTCTCCATGCTCCATTTCCACTTCAATTATTTTTGTATTTATTTAATAAGCTCAATTATTAAATATTTATCCCATTCTAATGTCTGAACATCATTTACTATCTCACTTATTAAAATTCCAAATGCATCCATCCAACCTAGGGAACTAGTAGGATTGATGGAATTGTCCTGCTATGCAATTATTTGAATGGGGACATTACAGTACTCCCCACCCAAGCTTGCTTGTCCTAAAGAAATTTCATATTTGGATGCTGCAAAATATTATCCTCTTCCCATGTGGCATCTTCACTTGGTAGATCCTTCCATTGTACTAAGTATTCTTTGATAGTTCTGCTTCTAAATCTCCTTTCCCTTGTCTTCAAAATATTTTCCAGAACAAGTGTGAACTGACCTTCATCATCCAAAGGAGAAAGTCTTTCTGAAGTAAAAATTTTCTGACCAAGAGATTTTTTGAGACAAGAAGCATCAAATACATTATGGATTTTACTCCCTTCCGGATGTTCCAATTCATATGCTACTTCCCCAATCTTTCGAACTACCTTGTATGGGACATAGTATCTTGGCTTTAACTTTTCTACCCCATTCTTTTTTAGAGATGTTTTTTTGTATGGTCACCAACTCAGATATACTAAATAATTAACCTAAAAGGTCCTTTCTTTTCTATGTCTATCTGCATATTGTTTTTGTTGATTTTGGGAAACCTGCAAATTGTATTTCAAAAGTTTTAAAATTTCTTGGCTCTCTTCCGCCCAATATTTAGCTTTTGGAGCTCTAGTATCACCAAATATCATCTCAAAAAGGTAAGTTCATAATATCCATATAATTATTTGAAAGGATACATCCCTATTGACATATGAAAAGTGGTGTTGTAGTAAAACTCACCCAAGTGTAGCCATTTTTCCCATGATTTTTTCTTCTCTCCCACATAGTTTCTTAGGTACCCTTCCAACCATTTTTTTTCCCTCTTTGTCTGTCCATAATTTTTTTGATTATAGCTTGTTCTTGGATTCAAATGAGTTCCCACTAATCTAAAAAGTTATTTCAAAAAATCACCCATGAATCTACTATCTCTATCACTTACAATGCTCTTGGGGAGCCCATGCAATTTGAATATTTCTATGAAACACTTATCAAGAACTTGTGCAACATTAAAAGACGATGTAATAGTAAATAAATGAGCAAATTTTTTCAATCTATCCACTACCACATATATTCAATCCTTACGCAAATATTTGGGCAACCCGGTGATGAAATCCATTGAAATAATGTCCCATTTTTGCTCTGAAATGGGAAATGGTTGCAATAAACTAGTTGGGAATGTAATTTATGATTTGTTTTTATGAAATACCTTACATTCATTCACATATTTCTAAACATATTCCTTCATCCCCTTCCAAAATAAGCTTTGCCTCAATTTCCTATAAGTTTTGAAGATCCCCTGATGGCCACCTAGTGGGGAATCATGTGCTTCTTGCAACATTTTGTACTTGATATTTGAATCTTGAACCAAACATATTATTCCTTTATAATGTATCATCCCATTCACAATATTATATTTATTATCCCCCTTGATTCAATCTAACACATCACAAGAAAATTTATCTTTGGCATATTCAACTAGTAACATGTTTTTCCAATCTTTAGCAATGTCCATGAGAGAAAAAGAAGGTCTTCGAGATAATGAATCTGATACAATTTTATTCTTCCATTTCACATATTCAATATCAAAATCATAAGCTTGAATCTTTCTTAGCCACTTTTTTTTCTTTTCATTTAGATACTTTTGGGTGAGGAAGTGCCTTAGACTATTGTGGTCAGTTTTCACCACAAACTTGTTTCCGACCAAGTATTGTTGAAACTTGGCCAATGCATGCATGATGGACAAAACTTCTTTGTCATATATGGAGTATATTTTTTCATGATGCTACAAATTTCTTCTCTCAAAGGCTATAGGGTGTTGGTCTTGCTTTAGGACAGCCCCTATTCCTCCACCTGAAGCATCACATTCAACAACAAAAGGCTTAGAAAAATCAGATAACACAAGTATGGGACAACTACTCATTACCTATTTCATTTTTTGGAAGGCCTTTTTATCCTCTTCATCACACTTGAAAGCATCCTTCTTTGTCAAATTATTGAGTAGAGAAGTCAACTTGGAGAACCCTTTCACAAACTTTCTATAATAGCTGCATATTCCAATAAAGCCTCTTAATTTGGTGATGTTTTTTGGTGATGGCCCCTATTCCTCCATGTGTAATTTCACTCCTTATTTCCCAATAATTTTACCAATATGCAATATTTACTTCATCCCAAATTCAAATTTATACATCTTAGCAAATAAGGATTGTTCTTGCAAAGTTCTCAACACAATATATAGATGATGCAAGTGCTCTTCCCAATTTTTACTGTAAATGAGAATATCATCAAAGAAGACCAAAACAAAGATTCTAATATGCTCGAAATAGATTCTATTCATGCATGTTTGAAATGTGGCTGGAGCATTGGTTAATACAAATGGCATAACAAGAAACTCAAAGTGACCATAATGACATCGAAAAGCAGTCTTTTGCACATCTTCTTCCTTCATTCGAATTTGGTGATAACTTGATCTAAGGTCAATTTTGGAGAAATATTTGGCTCCAAATAGCTCATCCATGAGCTCATAAATCCTAGGAATAGGATACCTATTCTTTATGGAATTTTTGTTCAAATTTCTAAAATCTATACACATCCTCAAGGTTCCATATTTTTTCTTTACCAAATAGAGACATCAGCCACCTTGACTGATAATTTTTTTAATTCCATCATATAATCAGTAGGGTTCCCGACTTGCTTCAATTGGGCTAGTTCTTTGAAAGACAATTCTGGATATTTTTGCTCAAATATCTCTAGTACCCTATGAATACATTCTCCATATGTTTTAACCTGATCATGACACAAATTTTTTGGGCCATGGAACCACCATTCATTGGCATCTTCTTCCAAGTGCATTATGGCCATTTTAAAGGAATCTTCTTCCACCATTGGATTCAACTGAAAATACACATCTAATTTTTGCACCCAAGTGTTAGCAGAACTTTGAGAGGAACCATCAAAAGTAGGGAGTGCCAATTTACCAATGGCACAATTTAAGTCTTTGTTTTTGTATAGAGACTTATTATCTTCCTTCTTTTTGAGTTTATTTGCAGCAAGAAAGTACTGATCAAATGGTACTGTCACGTCCCCTCCCATCTGAGAGGACGCGAATAACATGGCACTTCTATCATTTAATCAAGAAATATAAACCCCATGAACATAAACAATAAAAATGCATTGACATAAAACATTTAAAAATGCATAATGCAATCCACAGCAGAAGCAAATACATTTCATTCAACACGTTCATGTTGTTCATAGTCATAGAACAAGCAACATTCATCTTGTTCAAGCATTCAACATGTTCATCATAATTCCTTAAAATAAATATAGTTGCAAAGGTAAATACACAAGGAATAGTTATATTGAAAACAAGTTGGCCCGCAACTAGCTAGGTCGCTGTGACGTTCCAACCAACCATAGGCTAGTGTGCTCATTAATCTCTTTGCATCATTGCCACCCTTGAACTGGGAATGATTTCCACAAGGGACTAGGGAATAGAGACTTACACCCACAATCAAGCCAATAATCACATCCAACACAGTCAGCCCACTAATATATGGATTCTTGGACTTACTCAACCAAGCCAACACAGGGATGCACTACACAACAAAATACAAGTTCTGGGTATGGACAAAATCTCTATGGAAACCAAAATAAAAAATTCCAAATGGAGAAAAAAAAACCGAAGTGATCAAATCCTTTAAGGAAATGTTCTATGGCTTCACAGAGGAAAAAATGACCTCTATTCACTCCCAAAACATGGGTTTATCTTCTCAACCACTGAGCATAACCAAAAATAGACTAGAAACATGGGGAAAAACAACTGAGGATGAGCAATTCGTTTTAGAAATGTTCTATGGGATTCACGTGGGAAAAAATGACCCCTTCAATCCCCTAATTCGTGGGTCTACTCTCCCATTGAATGTGAAAAACCCAAAAACAGAATTCCCAACAGTGTGAAGGAGGGAAGAACAAAAAAATGCCTAGGAGATATCCCAACCACTAAACATTAACAAAACAACTTTCCAGCCATGGGGAAAACACATGAAACTACTGCAAACATGAGGAAAAACGCCCGGATCTCCAGCCCATGCGTGAGGAAGAGAGAACGTGAATGCATAATGGGTAAGTGGTGAATTTTTGGGTTCTTACTTTCCCATTAAGTCAAAACACGTTTTTCTAAAATGGGTGTTTTTCCCAATTCTAAATTGACCTCCATACCTTGCCCATTCCCATGCAATAACTAACTCAACCATTTTTTGGATCACTAGGCACAAAATACAAAATGGGTAGTTGACAGTTTTATGGGTTTTCCCTTTGATGTTGGATTTACCCCATTGGATCAAGGGTTTGATTATTTCCTCCTCCCTATTCCTTCTGAAATCATGCCCCAATCTCTTTAACGTTGTGGTATTTTTATTAATTTTCATTTTTACATGATGTCTAAAAACATAATGTGCCTGGCTAGCACATAAACCATCAGCATCGATTTTAATCGCCGAAACATAAAAAAAATAAATCCATGGTGGGGCCTTTTCCTTGGGCTCCACACCACGATTTAGTAACACTATTTACATCATATGCAATTCAATACCATGGGGTCAAAACTAGGGTATTACAGGTACACATTTTTTTTACAATCTTCATCAAGTTTATCCCATTCTTTTGCCATTGTAGCAAGTTCAAGTTGAATGTTAGGCTCTTCTTTGGGTACAAGAAATTTAGGTGTAGTAGGCCTTGGTGTGATCTAAAATCCATGGGGTCTATTATGGGGTCCTGTTCTTGAGAAAATATGCTCACCCATTGTCTTCTTTTCTTCTGATTGTGAACTATTGCTATCTCCTATTACTCCTAATTTCCTTCCAAATTGGCTAACCAACAATTGCAATCCTTTCATAAGTTGTTGGTTCATTCTCTTGGTTATGTCATCAAACAGAGGTTTCATGATTTTAATATATTCCACCTTATCATGTTCAGAGTATCCCTTCCCCTCATTAGTCATAGTTTCAGCAGAATGTACCTCTTCTTCTACTACTTCTTCTTAAAAAAAAAACACCTTCAACTTCAGGTTCTATGGTGGTGACTTATTGATTTGAATCATTTTTAAGACCATCATGTGCCAATATCATGCTCCAATACCACTTGTAATGTCCCATTTTCAAATTTTATTAAATGACCTTTTTTTTACTCTTTTTCTCTATTTCGACCTTTGACTAGTGTTGATCTCTAGGTATCCAAATTGGTCCAAATGCTACCAAATATTCACAGAAAGTATACGGCTAATATTAAGGTTTTAATGTGATTTTTAGGGAGGCTTTATGAGCCCCAGAAGGATTCTGCAAAGTTGTTTAAGATTCTGGTCAAGGTAGCAGTTTTGACTAGTAATTTGGGGTTCTAATTCCCCCACAATGAATACTATAAATGGCTTCCAAAATGCACTCAAGCCAACTCAAATTTATGAATGGAATAAAGGTACATGTAAAGGAAATCAATATGGACTCATATTCATCACCATTCAACTTTTAATGTCTTCTATAACTCCCTTAAATCGGCTACAAAAAGGCTAGTTTCAACCTTGGCGGAAATGATAGACAAACTTCTCCAAATGCTATCAAACTCAACAAAACAACTCCAAATTCTTATGTAATAAACATTAAACTCATATAATCCATCAATAAAATTCCATTCATCCATAAACCATCAGTATTTTACTTATCGATTCAAATCTATCAACATTATATTGGTTCACAACAAGGTAGTGAGGAAATGCCATTGTTTTTTCATTTTTTAACATTTATACATGAAAGATTTTGGGTATTTCGACCTAAGAGTCTTTTTAAATTTAAATACAGAAATAATAGTCCAGTTTTCCATAAACCATCAGCATTTTACTTATCCATTGGAATCCATCAATATTACATTGGTTCACAACAAGATAGTGGGGAAATGACACTATTTATTCATTGATCAACATTTTTACATCAAATATTTCAGTATTTTGACCTGAGAGTCTTATGAAATTGAAATACATACAATTTAAATTAGAAAATAAAATAATGGGGCATTAGAAGCTTCCCCAAAGGGATGAATAACTCATCTAAAAGCGCAATCCCTCCATGAGTAAGAATATGCAATAAAAAATGGAAATGGTTGAAAGGAAGTGCTACAATATAAGGAACCATGAGATTCCATGTATCTTACACCTGAAAATAAAACTCCATTAAATCTCCATGAAATACCTTTGTGGCCTCTCCAAACACCAACTTGGATGGGAATCTTTCACCCTCAAAATTGGCTAAGGCAAGAAACTAGTCATCCACTAGCTCTCTCAATTCACAATTGGAAATTTCTCAAATGATCAAAATCCATTCTCTTGGTTGATTCCTATGTTTTATAAACATATGGTTACCAATCCATCCAAAAATTCAATCCAATTCGATTTAGGGTGTGTTCTCATGATTTTCCGCGTGTCCTCCCTTTCCTAGCCTTCCATCTTCCCCAAATTCGAGTAGGAGCCCATTGAGCTTCCCCAACTCACATGAGCACCCCCTTGGATGCTCTATTTCAAACTATGATGTTAGATATGTCATATTTCAGCCTTCATATGTGATTTATTTCATAGGTGTCACAGCATCTTCATCATCGTTGTCATAGAGCTAGGGAATATAGTCCAAGTTTCTCACTAGCTCCAAAATGACTCTTCCTCTCCTATGTAAGTTACATTTCCTTCCAAATTAGACCTATGATGCATATGGCCAAGTGTATTAGATTTCTCACTCTTCAAATAACCTTTAGGCTTCCCATGGATTCGAAATTACAAGAGGAGTGTTCCATGTGGCACCAAATTTCTAGCTTGTGTCGGCCCCATTGTCTCCATGTGTCTCCATGCTCCATTGTCACTTCAATTTTATCTTGTATTTATTTAAGAAGATACATTATTAAATATTTATCCCATTCTAATTTATAAACATCATTTATTATCTCCCTTATTAAAATTCCAATTGTATCCATCCAACCTAGGGAGCTAGTAGGATAGATGGAATTTTTCTGCTATGCAATTATTTGAATGGGAAAATTACAAGG
>LPNX010002602.1:16719-47428 GCA_001517045.1 Pseudotsuga menziesii
TTCACAAGGAATAGGGAGGGGAGTTAGTCAAACTCTTGAGCCAATATGGTGAGACTAGATTTCAATGGGGGGACCCATAAACCCTCATCTACCTTTTTGTCCTCTGTCCTCAATCATTCAATTCTTCCAGAAGAGAAGTTGAGGCAACTAATGCCTTGGGAAGAGCAAGGCATGGTTGTTAGTTTCATGACTAAGCTTTCCTGGAGCCTACAACCTACAGTCTAGGAATTCGTATTCCTACTTCTGACGCAAGTAAACACGTAGATGCATTCCAATCCATATTTCCCTTAGTTGTGAGAAGGTGTTGTTGTTGTTCTTCGTGGATGGTTCATTCATTCATGCATTGTTCAGCATTATTAACTATCTCGAGTTGAGGAAGTGGTTGTTCAGTGTGTTTCAACATCCCGCAGATGCAGAGCAAACTAGCAGAGTGTTGCTATGTGTTTCTGCAAGTATTTTTTTTCCAATACCCTGGTTGATGGGTTACAATGTTACACTAAACTATAGAGTGGTATGAGACCCTATTCCTGTGTGTTACAGAGTGAATCCCTGTGTTGTTGTGTTTCCTTGTGGTTCGCTGTGATGTGCACCCTGGTTTGGGTCTGAACTGCATCCAAGACTTAGGAGTGGAAGAGAAACCAAATGGGCTTGATAAACCTAGTGCAGATAGGAACCTTATGAAAAGATAAAAGTGGCTGGTGAATATTCTATGCACACCCTGAAAGAGCACTGGAAGGGAAGGAATAGCCCGAGGGACTATGGAGCATAGAAGGGGATGCTTCCTTGTGTTGGGTGTGTAGGTATTGTGGATTCTAGGCTAGATAGATCTTGTGGAGGTGTCCTTATCTCTTCAATGAGCCACTAGCTTAGTCATTCTTCCTTTCCACTTATTTAGCATTCTATGAAACCAAAACATAGATTGGCTTGACTAACAACTTGTGAAACCCAATTGTATATTGGCTTGAATGCGCAGCCTATGAAACCCAATTAGCTATTGGCTTGGTTGTGTCTTGTTGTGCATTTGGCCATGTGTGACCCTTGGGTGGACATCCTGATAAACCCAAATAGGTGTCTTTGCTGAATATCCTTTCAAACCCAGGAGTGAGATGGCTTGGCTGAGTACCCTATGAAACCCATATGTTAGTTGGATTGGATCGTCCTTAATGTGAATATTGGATTGATTGTGTGTAGTCTATGAAATCCAACTGTTAGATGGATTGGATGAATAGACTGTGAAACCCAATAGTGATATGGATTGTCTAAGTATCCTGTGAAACCCATATGTTAGTTGGCTTATTTCCTGTAGCCTCATAAACCCAACTATTTCTTGGCTTGTCTAGACAGTCTATGAAACCCAACTGTGTGTTGGCTTCACTATGTGTGATATGATCTGGATGTGTGTGAGTCTGTTGTTCCCTAGTTCCATGTGGAAGTAATTCCTAGATCGGGGGTGGCAGTTGTGTCGAGAGATTAATGAACACAACTGGCCTATGGTTGGGTGGAACGTTATAGCGACATGGCTAGTTACGGGACAACTTCATATTCAAGATAAGTAATCTATTTTATTCTTTATTATGAAATTTATTTTCTTATGAATGTATTGAATATGATGAATGCTTGCTAATTATTTCGGTATAGTTTACTGTTGTTAAATGTTCCTACATTTTCATTTGTATATTACTTGTATGTTTCAATGCATTTTTCTTATGATTATGGAGGCTGGAAACCTAGATACAGAGTCAGAAGGCATCTAACTTAAGCGTTTCTGCACCCCGAAATATGCATGTAAAAGGAAACAGGAGAGAGGCGAAAAAGAGAAGTTGAAACAAAGGAGAATGTTGGTTTTTCACACCCCCGAATCAACGTACATAAGGTGGAAGTCAGAAGCAGAAAAAGAGCCAAAAATTCCAAGGAAAAAGTGTATTTTTTGCACCCCAGAATCTGCATGCAGAAGGAGAAATATGGAAGGTAGAAAATGGGAAAAAGGTTGAGGCGAAAAGTTGTTTTCTTAATTCCAAGGTCCACAATGGAAGGTGGAAAGGTTAGAAGGTAGAAAGTCAAAAGACAAAGTGTTCATTTTGCGAGTCTTCCAATTTCCAGGGTCTGCAACGAAAGGAAGAAAGTGGAAAAGTCAAGGTATTTATATGTTCAGTTTTCTAATTCCCAAGTTCCGCAGTAGAAGTCGGAAGGCCGAAAGGTGGATAAAGGACTCTATTGTTCGCTAGTTCTTTTATTCTTGAGTTGCACAATGGAAGGTGGAAGGGAGGAAGGTAGAAGACAGAAAGTGGTTGAAGGACTCCCTCACACAATATGTTTCCAGTTCCTCGATTCCGTAGCAGAAGGAGGAAAGGGGAATACAGAAGGAGGAGTGCAGAAAGGTCAGGTTCACTGTAAAAATGACCTTTCCAGTTACAGAGTGGATTTGTTGATGGTAGAACAAATGTTATAGTGGTTCTTGAGCCTAAGTATGAATGTTAAAGGATGATTCATCACCCATCAATGTATTCAATATATAGTAAAGATAAATTTCAAATTATTCCACATATTAGTCAGGTGTATGGGCACCGAGTACATAACATCGTGGCAATATCAGTGTAGCGAGTATGATACATTGTGGTATCAGAGCGAGCAGTTGAGGTTGTGTTCCTCGCTTATAAGCTGTAATAGAGGGGGGTGGACATAACATTTTGGTATCATAGCTATTGTTTACAACATTGGGCTTGGATGGGCCAAGTGAATAGTTTTCAGAACTATTAGTTGCAACATTGCAGCTAAAAATGGTATTTAAATTCTGAAATTGTTATGCAACTAACAAACATGTTTATTAACACATTTTGCAGAGTCATAGTGCAGATTGGAAAAGTTGGTTTTTGGCTCATCCATGAGAACCTATAGCATGAATGATGCACAGGATCCCTATGAGAATGAGGTAGATGCTACGGGGGAAAACATTCGAGTTGGAAATGTTGTAACAGAGTCTAATGGGAGAAGATATCAAGATACTCCTTCAGATTTTGCAGACACCATGAGAAGCCTAATGGTGGAGATGCAAAGTTACTGAGAATATAATGAAAGAATGATTAAATCTTAGGAGTATTAGAATGAGTTGAATAAAGCCATGCTGTAGAGTTTGAAAGACATCCAAAGGTGGATGAGAGCATCAGGAAGTTAATCTGGAAGGAAGTAAGAGTAGTTCCATAAGAAGAAAAATGTTTTCTAGTGGATCATTTGACTTTGAAGGATCCACTGGGGGTTCAAGATCTTCCTCTCATAGGTGTAAGAGGAAGATTCATTACTGGAACAATTCACGTGATGAATTTAAGAAGGAAATGCCACCTACATTTAATGGTGAGATAACGACTGGTCACGAAGCTGCAGCTTGGATTCTTGGGATAAAGAAGTATTTCCAAGTCCAAGAATACTCTGGAAATATGAAGGCAAGAGTAGCCATATTCAATCTGAAAGCATCCATATGGTGGGAGCACCTGAGGCAAGTGAAGATGATAAATGACAAAAATATTGTGTGGAAATAGTTGAAGAAGTAATTCAAGAAGAAATACCTCTTTGACAAATAGTATGATGATAATATTAAAGAGTTCCATGAACTGAGATTGGGACAGCTTACCATGGAATAATATGCAAACAAATTATTGGAGTTGTCGAGGTATGTCAAATACATCAGGGATGATAAAGTGAAAATACATCATTTTCTAACTGGATTACCTCAGTCATACAAAGATAGAATTGAATTTGATGAACCGAGAACTCTAGAAGAGGTTATAAGGAAGGCCAAGTATTGCTACAATCAAAACAAAAGAAAACCAGATGTCCATAAGGCATGGAAGGACAAGAAGAATGAGAAGTTTGACCAAAGGAAGAAAGCTTTGAATCCTTATCACTTCTGAAATCAGCAAAGGAAGCCATTACAAGATGTCACTAAGCCATCCTCAGTGATGGGAGGCAGGCCAAGAGATGCAAAAGAGATCAGAGAACCACTCAAATGTTAGAGATGCAGAGAAAACCATATGCACAGGAACTGTCCGCTTGAGAATGGATATGTAAGGCAAGATCATAATATCCAAGGAGCTGAAACGATGGGTCAAGTAGCAAGGACTGTCCCCAGAATTTATGCAGCTGTAGAGGACCATTGGGAAGATCATCGATCAACTGTGATTGAATTTGAAGGTAAAATTGTTGAGAAATCTATTTCTATTTTGATTGATCTTGGATCTACGCACAGTTATATCACTCCTAGAATTGTTGATATTTGTGCTTTTAAGAAGTTAAAACATAGAAAGTCAGGGTTAGTTCAACTAGCCAATGGAACCAAGAGAAAAGTTAGTGAAGTGGCAGAGAAGTGTCCATTAGTCATGGATGGGTTAGTCACCTATGTAGACTTGAATGTTCCGCCACTTGGTTCCTATGATATTCTCATTGGAATGGATTGGTCAGAAGTGCACAAAGTTAATCTTGGTTGTTACAATAAGACTTTTGAATGCATGGATGAAGGAGGAAAGCTAAGGGTTGTAAAAGGAATTCCAAAAGTGATTTCTCTTAGGAATATTTCAACAATGCAACTAAAGAAGTTTTGTAGGAAAGGTTGCAGATTGTATGCATCCTATTTTTTGGTGGCAGAAGAGGATGAAACTCCTAGGTTGGAGGACTTTCGTGTATTGTAGGAATTCATGGATTTTTTTCCTTATGAGAATACAGGGCTTCCTTTAAAGAGATACATTGATTTTACAATTAACCTTGTTCCTGGAGTAGCACCAGTGTCCAAGACACCCTACAGGATGAGCACACCAGAATTTATAGAGATGAAGATGCAGCCGCAAGAGTTGTTGGAAAAGAAGTATATGAGGCCAAGTGTGTCCCCCTGGGAAGCACCATGTAATGTCCCTGACCCTCCGACCGATGAAAAGGACGCTACGATACATGAAATCATCTAGGGATATAACCCCATGAACATGAACATACACATACATATAATGCTGAAGCAGGATACTTTAAAAACATAAAACATACTACGATGCATTAATAATTTATATGGATAGCAGAAGCAAAAAACATATCAATCAATACTCATGCATGTACAAATCAGCATTTAACATGTATATCATCATTCATCAACAGTAAATATGATTGCAGACACAAGTTAGGCAAGAATAATTATCTTATAAAGAACTTGTCCCTCAACCAGCTACGTCGCTGCAACATTCCACCCAACCATAGGCTCGCGTGCTCCTTAATCTCTCAGCAACACTCCCACCCCTAAGCCAGGCATGATTCCCCAAGAAATAAGGAACTAACAGGCTTACACATAGCCAAGGATAACAACACCACAAGGGTACACAATTCAGCCAAGCCAACATAGTTAGGTTCATCAGGTGAAAAACATATCATCCAAGCCAACCAAGTTGGGTTTATCAGGCCATCCAGGAGTTGGGAAAGGCTAAATGCTAAGCTAGTGAGCTCAGTGAAGAGATAAGGACACCTACACCAAAACCAGTATGGCTTCTAGGACACCCACACACACCCAACACAAGGAAATCAGTTCTTTCTCTGCAATGCAGTCCCTCAGACCCTGATCTCCCTTATAGTGCTATTCAAGGGTGGTGGAGAAGAAAGACATCCCATTAGCTCTGTCTGTGTGGTTCCCAAACCACCAAGTTTATCAAGCACAACAAGCCCTCATTCACCACTCCAATGCAATCCGAGGACAAAACCACTGCATGCATACATCCAAATAGCTATCCAATCTTTGACAGGGGAAAAACATAGTCTAGCAATCGTGGAAGATAACAGCCCACAAGCAACCCTGAGCCCACAACACCCAATCCCCAATGCAATCGCTGGAAAAAATTACACAGGCTAGAAAATGGGAAAAGGAACAGACTCCCAATCTATATGTGGGGGAAAAAGATGCAGTCAACCAAAGCCATGAATGGAATTATAGTCACGACTCAACAATAGAGTAGAAGAATCGTTACACAGGTATGATGATAGTGGAGAAAGACACAAAAATATGCATGAACAGAGGAAAGAATCGATCCATAAGCCAACAAATCTATGAGGCAGAGGAGAACCGAACCCTCAAACAATGAATCATGGCTCCTTTTAACTCTGCTGAGCCTGGGGAAAATGAGCAGCTCCCGATCGGGATAGTGGGAAGGCCATCCACAATCCAAAAGGCGCATTGTGGAGAGAGTGCAGGCGTGGGGAGAATGGCAATGTGGCGAAGTGGTATTTTTGTTAGCGAATATATGCTCCAACCAACAACAAAATAGTTAAGGATGGTGGTTGGATGAGACAAGGGAAGGTGAGTGAAGAGAGTTGTGACACATGGCTTTTCCCCCATGGCTCAATGTTCAGCATTCCCCCTCCTTATCCTTTGAAATCATGCCCCTTCTCAATTTATTTGCAGTGAACATAGCTGGTTTGGTTATTTAATTAAAATGCACATTTACATGATGTCACAATTTAATATATGTTGTATGTCCCGATATACCATCGGTGACCATTCCAATCCAAAACATAACATAACCAAATCGATGGTGGGGCCTTTGCCTTTAGCTCCTCACCATGATTATTTACAACATATGTATCATGTATATTTAATGCAAATGGGGTCAAAATCGAGGTGTTACACACTAGTTCTGTTTGTGAAAAATAAATATGGTACACTCAAGTTCTGTATTGGTTACAGAAAGTTGAACAAGGTTACTGTGAAAAAGAAATACCCTTTACCTTGAATTAATGACCTTTTTGATCAAATGAGAGGAGCAAAGGTATTTTCAAAGATTGACTTGAGGTATGGTTATCATCAGATAAGAATCAAAGATGAACATATTCATAAGACAACCTTCAGAACAAGGTATGGAAACTATGATTTTGTAGTGGTACCATTTGGTCTCACAAATGCACTAGCTACATTTATGTGTCTCATGAATAGTGTTTTCAGTAAGTATCCAGACAAGTTTGTTCTTGTTTTCATTGATGACATTCTTATTTATTCTAAGAATGAGGAAGAGCATGTAGAACATTTGAGACTTCCATTGCAATTTCTAAGGGAGCTTAAGTTGTATGCAAAGTTGAGCAAGTGTGACTTTTATAAAGATAGAATTCACTATTTGGGTCACATTATCTCAGAGGAGGGAATATCTATGGACCCTGAGAAGATTGAACCCATTCTGAATTGGCCAACACCAAGAAATGTGACAGATGTAAGATATTTTATGGGACTTGCAGGATACTATAGGAGGTTCATTGAAAGATTCTCCAAGGTTTCACATTCAATCACTTCTTTGCAAAAGAAGGGGATAAAGTTTGAATGGAAACCAAGATGTGAAGAAAGCTTTCATTAATTGAAGAATATTCTCACAAGTGCACTAGTTCTGAAAATTGAAGACCCAGAAGAAGACTTTGTGGTGTGTGCCGATGCATGTAATCAAAGACTTGGAGGAGTTTTTATGCAATCCAACCATGTGGTATCTTATGAGTCAAGAAAGATGAAGGATCATGAGAATAACTATTCTACTCATGATCTAGAACTTGCAGCCATATTACATGCTCTCAAGATATAGAGGCATTACTTAATGGATAGAAAATTTGAGCTAAGGATAGACCATTGTGGATTGAAGTACTTGTTTGATCAGCTTACTCTAAATGCTTGGCAAGCTAGATGGCTGGAGTTTTTGTGTGATTTTGATTTTGAGATAAAACACATAAAAGGAAAAGAAAACAAGGTTGTTAATGCACTCAGCAGGAAGGTGCATGAAATGCATGTGGCATCTCTTAGTATTTCCAACCAGATTTGAGACAATAGATTGTTAATCATACTGGTGAAGATGAAATATATGTGCAAATAAAAGACAAATTGCAGCAACAAATTCTTGAAAATAAGTACAAGGGATATTGTTAACCCAAAAAATATCACAATGAGCTCTATGTGACCTACACCAACTAAATACATCTACGTACGACCCTCATTTGACCCCATTTGACCCGCACACCCTCAAGAAGGCTTAAAAATATGAAAAAGGGCTTGAAAACCCCTAAAAATAGCAAAAATAGCTCTCATACAGGCTAAATCCTCCAAAAAGGGGTTAAAACCCCTCAAAGGATCTTAAAACCCCCAAAAGAGCTAAATATTGAGCGAAAGGGGCTAAATCCCCAACCAAGGGCTTAAAACCCTAAAAATCTTGAGAAAAAGTATAAATAGAGGGGTGGGGGTCACTCTCAAATCACTTCTCATCTCCCTATCGTTACACTGCCCGTGTGAGTGCCTTGAGACATTTTTCCTCTCAAGTCATTCACCCTTCCTCTCCTCCATTCCTCCATTGAGCCATAGATCTGCATCCATTGAGAGGTGCTCTCCCAAGCTAGGGCATGGTGGCCCATTCCAACTAGAGAAGGTATATTTTCCTTTTTATGTTTTTGCTTTGTTATATTGTAGTTTTCTGAAATTATTTGTTTGTAGGTTTGTTGTTTAACATTTCATTGCAGGTTTCCATTGATTGCTTGCAGGTCCTTGTTGTTCTCTAACAATTTGATGTAGGGTTGTGGAGCTTAGCCATAACCTTGTGTTCAGAGGGGTTTCATTTTTATTTTTGTTTTATATTTATTTATATTTATTTATTTATTTATATTCTAGATTTAATAGAATATGTATTTAGATATTTACCAAAAAAACTCAATGTGGATGAAGTCCTTGTAATAGAATATTTCCAAATTTAATGAAATATGTGTTAATATGAATTTCCACGACCTAGTGTCCACCAACGGAATGCGGAAGGAGAAAAGAGGAAGGTGAAACGCGGAATGCGGAAGATAAGAAATCAAGGTCTAGAATAACATGGGTTTCCACAACCCAAAGTCCACTAGTGAAATGCAGAAGGTGAAAAGTGGAAGGTGGAAAGAGGAAGGTGGAGAATCACAAAAAGACTTTGGGAAATGTCACAGTTCAACAACCCAAAGTCCGCCAGCAGAATGCAGAAGGTGGAAAGTGGAAGGAAGAAAGTGGAAGGTGGAGAATCATTAAAATACCTTGGTAAATGTCACAATTCTGCAACCCGTAGTCTAGGAGATTGTCGATCACGGAGACATTGAAGGAGATCAATGGTGCATAATGGTTGATGCAGAAAGCTAACTGTGGAAAGACATTTTGAGAAATGTATCAGTTCAAAAATGCACATACCGCATCCTAACATTAGATCTACGATCAGCAAAAATACCGATATAAAATCAACGGCTCAGAATGGTTGTGGACATGAATATTGCGAAAGGTCACGACTGGAGGATTAAACAATAAATTGATTAACAAGGAATTGTTTTAGTTGTTTTGAAGAACCACGACGGAGGTGGATGACTCAGTGGCTCAGTGTTAGAATGAGGAATTGAGTTCTCCTAAAGAGGCTTGATCAAAGAATGAAATGGATCAATTATGAAGAGATGCATCTGCAGAAAATGTGAAGGTATTTATACACAGAGGGATGAGTGAGATAAATTGTCTCTATGGTCCAGATCTAGAAGAAGAAGCAGAGACCAGTGATTAATGACATAGATTGAATGGTAAAATTAATATGAAAGACTACTAAAAGCATATCAGGGTGGTAGTGTGTTGCTCGAGTAGGAAACAGGCCTGCACAAGTGTATTGTCCCTTTTTGAAATTTTATTAAATGACCAATTTTTTTACTTTTTTTCCCTATTTCGACCTTTGACTAGTTTTGACGTTTAGGTCTCCAAATTAGTCCAAATGATCCCAAATATTCATAGAAGGTATATGAATGATATTAATGTTTGAATATTTTATTCAATGAGGCTTTATGACCCTCTAAATTATTTTTCAAACTTGTTTAATATTCTGGTCGGGGTAGGAGTTTTGACTAGTGAATTGGGGTTCTAATTCCCCCTACAGTGAACGTTGAAAATGGATTCCCAAATGCACTCAATCCAACTCAAATTTATGAATGAAAGAAGGGGAGATGTAAATCACATAAATATGAAATCATATGTATCACCATTCAACTTTTAATGTCTTTTATAACTCCCTTAAATCAGCTGCAAAAAGACTAGTTTCAACGTTGGGGAAAATGATAGGAAAACTTATCCAAATGCTATGAAAATCCACAAAAAAACTCCAAATGCTTATGTACTGAAAATTAAACTCATATAATCCATCAATAACAGTCCATTCATCCATAAATCATCAGTATTTTACTTATCCTTTCAAATCTATCAACATTCTATTGGTTCACAACAAGGTAGTGGGGAAATGGCATTGTTTCTTCATTATTTAACATTTATACATGACATATTTTGGGTATTTCTACCTGAGAATATTCTGAAATTTAAATAAAGAAATAAAATTACATTGATACATAAACCATCAGTATTTTACTTATCAATTTAAATCCATCAACATTACATTGGTTCACAACAAGATAGTGGGTAAATGGCACTATTTCTTCATTGATTAACATTTTTACATGAAATATTTCAGTATTTCGACCTAAGAATATTCTGAAATTTAAATAAATAGAATTTAAATCATAGAATAAAATAATGGGGCATTAGAAGCTTCCTGAAATAGATCAATATCTCACCCAAAGCGCAATCCCTCCATGAGCAAGAATATGCAATAAAAACTGGAGATGGTTGAAAGGAAGTGCTGCAATAGAAGGAACCACGATCTACCCTCTATCTTACACCTGCAAATAAAACTCCATTAAATATACATGAAATACCTAATTGGCCTCTGCAATCACCAACTTGGATGGGAATATTTCACCCTCGAAATTGGCTAAGGACAGAAACTAGTCATCCATTGGCTCTCTCAATTCACAGTTGAAAATTTCTCAAATTATAAAAAACCCTTATCTTGGTTGATTCCTATATTTTATAAACATACTTAGCCTTATAGGGTTACCAATCCATCCACAAACTCAATCCAATTCGAATTAGGGTGTGTGCTCATGATTTGTCATGTGTCCTCCCTTTCCTAGCCTTCCATCTTCCCCAAATTCGAGTATGAGCCCATTGATCTTCCTCAACTCACATGAGCGCCCCCTTGGATGCTCTATTTTGACCTGCCATGTCAGATATGTCAGATGTCAGCCTTTATATCTGATTTGTGTCATAGGTGTCATAGCATCTTCATCATTGTTGGTATAGAGCTAGGGAATCTAGTCCAAGTGTCTCACTAGCTCCAAAATGACTCTTATGTTGGTTATGGAGCCCGATCTTCCAAATCCAGAGATATTATTCAGTTCTGTTTGTACCTTGGGTTTACTATACACTCGTTCCCCAATTTTGGGATGTTTGTTGGCCAACAGTTTTGCGTACTCATGGTATTGGGTTAACCGTAGTATTTTCCCATGGTATTGGGTTAACTATAGTATTTTCCCATGGTATTTTTCCTATAAAAGAATGCATTGTAAAAGGACTATGTATTGTATTGTAGAATTGTAAACAATCTCTATGATTGTGTGGGAGATAATATGAGAGCGTAAAGATGAAGTGTAGCAGTATTTCTGTAGGTTGTATCCCTTCACCTTTGTGGACTATAATAGAAGTACTGGCAATTTCTGTGTGGATGTAGCCCATCTTTTGGGTGAACCACATTATATCTGTGTCTCTCTATAATGTGTTTAATGTGTTTTTCATCTTGTTTAATGATTTAACTGTATATATGTTATTTCTCTGCGGTCTTGTTTTCATTGCTAGAAAGATGGAATAGCTTATCCATGGTTGTAAGTAACTTTGTCCCTAATTCAAACACTCTTAATTTTGATGATGTTGTTGGTGTTATTCTTAGCGAGGAAATGTGAACAAAAAGAACAGGTGAGAAATTAGGTAATGCATTGACCATGGAGAGTAGAGGGAGACAAAATGAGAGAGGAAGGAGCCCAGGAAATTGTAGCAAGTCTAAAAAGGGAAGATCCAAGTCCAGATTCAGAAAAATAGAGTGCTGGAACTGCGGTAAGAAAGGACATTTTAAGAAATACTGCAAAGTACCGAAGAAGAAAGGTGAGAGGCAGCAACAGACTACTCAAGAAGAAAATGTAGCAGGTTATGTGTTACAAGATGCTTGATTCTTTCATTAGATAATACCAGCGATTATTGGGTAGTAGATTTAGGGGCTTCATGGCATGCTACACCCCATAGGAAATTCTTTCATGATCTTGTTCAAGGTGATTTTGGACATGTTTTATTGGGGGGTGATGAACCATGTAAAATTATGTGAAAGGGTAAGGTATGGATTAAGATAAATAATGGAAGTAAATGGATGCTAAATTATGTAAGGCACATTCCTCCTATGAAAAGAAATCTGATCTCAACAGGGAAGTTGGGAGATAATGGTTGTTTGTCTATGTTTGGAGAAACGTGGTGCAATATCACTAAAGGATAATTGGTAATAGGAAAAGGAGATAGGGTAGGTACGCTATATCTATGTCCTCATAATACTGATTATTCTATCTCTATAGCTTCCACATAAATAGGTTCGATGTTATGGAATCATAGGCTTGGCCACATGAGTGAGAAGGGGATGCAGATTCTCCACTCAAGGAAACTGCTTCTAGATTTGAAGCAGGTAAGTTTGGAATTCTGTGAGAACTATGTTTATGGAAAACAGAAGAGAGTTAGATTTCTCAAGGTTGGGAAACAAAAGAAGAGTGAAAAGTTAGAGCTTTTTCATACATATGTATGGGGATCAGCTCAGGTACAATAGCTTGGTGGCTCTCGTTATTATGTTACTCTTATTGATGATGCAACTAGAAAAACTTGGGTTTATTGTATTAGACAAAAATATGATGTGTTTGATAATTTTAAGAAGTGGAAATATTTGGCTGAGAAGGAGACAGGAAAAAGGTTGAAATGTCTAAAATTTTATAATGGAGGTGAAAATTGCAACAAGAAGTTTGACAGTTACTGTTCACACAATGGGATTCACATAGAGAAGACAGTCTCTGGAACACCACAAGATAATGGCGGGTTGGAAAGGATGAATATAACGATCATGGGGCATGCAACGTGTATGATATTTCATTAATGGTCTCCCTTACAGTTTTGGGCTGATGTTATAAACACCGTTGTTTATTTAATAAACATAGGGCCTTCAAGCACTTTGGATGGTGGAATTCCAGAGGAGGCATAGACAGGTAAGCAAGTAAAATACTCATTTCTGAGAACTTTGGTTGTGAAGCATTTGTCCATATTGATAAATATGATGGAATAAAGCTTGAAGCTAAATCCAAGAAATGTACCTTTATTGGATACGGGGTCGATTATTTTGGTTATCACTTATGGGATTTTGAAAATTGCAAAATGATTAGGAGTAGAGATGTAGTATTCAATGAAAAGGTTATGTACAAAGATCAGTTGTAGGGAAAGAAAGAGAAAAACGAAAACAGAGAGTACACAGTGCTTGATGAAATCAAAGAAAATGAGGTTCCAAAGGCACCAAAAAAATAGGAGCAGTAATAGGTACCTGAAACTCTTGCAAACGTAAGAAAATCTACCAGGTTAAGTAGACCCCCTAAATGATTCTATCCTTCATTGTATTATTTATCAATTACTGATGCTGGTGAACCACAATTTTATGAAGAAGCAATGCATGAAATAAGTGGGAGAAACTAGAAATAAGTGGGAGCGAGGAATGGATGAGGAGATGGACTCATTGGTAAGAAACCAGACTTGGGATTTGGTTCAGCTGCCTACAAAAAAAATGGTATTGTAGAATAAATGGGCTTACAAGTTAAGGGAGGAGATGGAGGAAAGAAGCGGTACAAGGCTAGACTTGTTGTAAATGGGTTTGCACAAAAGAAAGGTATAGACTTTGATGAAATATTTTCTCCTATTGTTAAAATGACTTCAATTAGAATTCTTTTAATTCTAGTGGCAATAGAATATTTTCATCTGGAACAATTAGATGTAAAAACAACCTTTCTCCATGGGGATTTGGAGGAATATATTTATATGCAACAGCCACAAAGGTATGAGGTAAAAGGGAGGGAGAATTTGGTTTGCATGTTGAAGAAGTGCTTGTATGGCCTGAAGCAAGCTCCAAGGTAGTGGTATTTAAAATTTGATAACTTTATGAAGGACCAAGGTTATGATAGATTTCATTATGACCATTGTTTTTCTTTCAAGAGGATAGATAATGAAAGATATATTATCTTGTTATTTTATGTGGATGATATGCTTGTTTCAGGGTCTAACATGCAGGATATAAATGTGCTCAAAAGAAAATGTAATGTCCCAAATTTTTCATTGGGTCACAATGGCCAAATCACATTTTCCATGTTCATGAAATTTGTCAAAGGGATGCTAAAATTCAAATAATTGCCAAGGTGGAAAATAACTAGTTTCCTAGCTTCGGGGTGGAAGCTTTGAGATTTGGAATAAGGGGTATAATGAATGATGTTTAGACATTAGAATGGGATAAATATTTAATAATGTATATTATTAAATAAATACAAGATAAAATGGAAGTTACAATGGAGCATCAAGACACATGGATACTATGGGGCCCACACTAGCTAGAATTCCTATGTTAAATGGTATCCCCACACTAGCTAGAATTCCTATGTTAAATGGTATCTTTCTATTGCAAATTTGAATATCTATGAAGTCTAATGTTTTTGGATGGATTATGAGGTTATTATAATTTTCCATATACTTCATAGGTCGAATTTGGGATGGATTGTAACTTACATGGGAGAGGAATAGCCAAATGGGAGTTTCATGGACTCTTGGCAAGATTCCCCTTACATTTATGACATCTATGACACCAATGATGGAGTTTCTATGACAGTTATGACACAAGTAAGATATGAATTCTGAAATACTGAAATACTGACATGTTAGGACTGAATAGAGCATCTTAAAGGTCGAATTTGGGAGTTGGAGAAGGCCAAGAGGCTCCTACTCAAATTTGGGAGAAGAGGGAAGGTGAAGAGAGAGGCCACATGGCATAGCATGAGCAGCCACACCAATTCGACTTGTATTTGGTTTATGTATGGATTTGGAACCTTAGAATACCAATAATGTTTATAAAATATTGGTATCATCCATTACAAGAAGCTTTTTCTCATTTGTGAATTGTGAGAGCTAGTGGATGACTAGTTTTCTTGCTTAAGCCAATTTCAAGGGTGAAAGATTGCCATCCTAGTTGGTGTTTGGAAAGGGCACTCAGGTCCTTCATGGAGATTTAATGGAGTCTTATTTTTAGGTGTAATATATAGTAAATCATGTGGATTCTTCCATGGGAGCACTCTCTCTCAACTATTTCCATTTTTCACACCATATTCATGCCAATGGAAGGATTGCGCTTTGTGTGAGCTATTGATCTATTTGGGGAAGATTATAATGCCAATTATATTATGTGATGATTTATATTCTCTTTATTTCATTTTCATAAGACTCTCAAGTCGAAATACCCAAAATAATTCATGTAAAAATGTTGAACAATGAAGACATAGTGTCATTTCCCCACTATCTTGTTGTGAACCATTGTAATGCTGATGATTTCGAATTGGGAGAGAATTTAATTGTACATTTATAATTGTAATAAGGTAAATATTATATTTTATTCATTCTTAGAAATTTTCAATTCAAAATTCCCAATATTTGTATGTCAAAATGACTTTTAATGAGCAAACAATGACCATTTCCACTCCATTTTGATATATTCCATGGTAATGCTTATTATTTCGAATGGAGGAATGTATCTCTGATAAATTTATGATGGATGGACTATAATAAATTTTTATTTCAAGTCTCATGTTTATTACTTAAGAATTGGAAGCCATTTTTTCATTTTTATTGCATTGGGAGAAGATTTGGTGCATTTTCCCCAAGGGTTGAAATTGTGACTTGGGAGTTGTTTTTGAAAGAGTCATAAGAGCCTGTATAAACTGAACCATGATGCATATGAGACTTTTAAAATTTACTTTACACATACCCATCCTCTTTTCATAAATTCAAGTGACTTCGGAATCATTTGTGAAGCCATTTCCAGCAATTACCCAGGGGGAATTGGAGCCCCAATTTGGTAGTAAAGACTCCTACTTTGAACAGAACATTAAAAGAGTTTTCAGAAGTAATTGGGAGGTTAAAAAAACATACATGATAATAATATTTAATTTATATTATCATTCATTTACCTTCAGAGAAAATTTGGAAGCATTTGGGTCAATTTGGAGGTCTAGACATCAAAACTAGTCAAGAGCCAAAATTGTGAAAAAAGTGAAATAATTGGTCATTTAATAAAAATTCCAAAAATGGGACATTACAGTGGTATCAGAGCATGATATTGGCACCTAATTTGGTATTATATTTATTATTACAATAATTCAGGTATCACCATTATGTGTTGAAACCCAAAAGTGCTTTTGTTGAAGAGGAAAAAAAAAGTAGGAGAAGAAGACAATTTTTTGGAAACTATGACTAGGCATGAAAAGAGAACCTCATATGATGATGAGGAGATAATAAAAAGCATGGAACCTATATTTTAATACATGAACAAGAATATTATGAAAGGATTTGAATTTTTGGCTATCCAAAGTTGGGGAAAATATATTGATTTTAAGAAAACCAAGGGGGGAAATGCATCAGTTTGCTTGAAGGAACAAAAGGAGGAGACCCATGAACCACCTAGTTATGAAATAGGTGGAGTAGAAGAAGTAGTACATGAATATGATCTAAATTCACTCTGAAGTGACTCTAAAAAATATGAAGAGACATCACATGAGTATGAAGAATTTTTTATTGAAAACACTGAAGATAATTTTGAGACACATGCTACCTGGGAAATGAAACAAAGAGAAACTACTGATGGATGCTTGAACTATGAATGAGTACCTATTTATGGGTGCTCAAAAATCAATTTTGGTGACATAGAGATAATATTTCAAAATGTTGTTGCAAGCCAAAATTCCATTAAACATGAAAATGAAGACCTTGTAGCAGTTGAAGAAGAAACAAGATCAACTTCCCCATCACCACTTGAGCTTCATGAAGTTGGTCAAAGCAAGAAGGAAGAATATGAGGAGGGTCATTTGCAAGACCCTAATTTTCTTGAAGTGTCCTTAAATATGAATGGAAATAAGATCCAAGAGGGACTTAGCTTACTCCATGACACTCAAGCATTGGTATCAAATTCTTGTTGGAGAGCTACTTCCTTGGAGGACCCATCCTTCCTTGAAGACATGGAGAAGATCCAAAGAGCAATGTGCAACATGAAAGGTAATTTCATGTCTTTGATTTTTTTATATAAAAACTGTCATTGAGCTTATTGAATGGTTACATGAATCCTACTTAAAGAATAATGAAGTTATTGATAAGCTCACAATTCAAAATGAGCAACTTCTTGAAAAGTTGCAAGACATTTGTTTTTCCTCCGATGTTTCAGATTTTCATAAGGTAGATTGCTTGGAGGATTCTCATGACATGATGGATCATGAGCAACATGAAAAATTGCAGGTTCTTTATGTTCTTGAGGATTATAGTGATGATATCCAATCACTAGTAATGGTGGAAGAGGAACTTGAGTTGCCTCTTGAAAATGGTTACACAATTTTTGAAGAAGTGCATACTTCCAACACCTTGGAACCAACCCATAAGGAATTTTTTGCATTTTATAGGGAGGTGAATAATCCTACCCCTATGGATACTTCAAATTATGACAATTTTTCACTTACTGATCATTTGGGTGAGTTGGTGCTTTCTCCTACATCCTACACTTCTAAATTTTGCAGCACTCATCCTAATGAAGTATGGGTGAAAGGTTTCTTTTTGATGGTGCCACATCAAGAGCATGGAAATTATATTTCTCCTTTTGATTATGGAATTATTAGAGAACCATATTCTTTACATTTTCAGCAGAATCCTTGTTTACATTATGATTATACACATCTACATGGGTGCACCTATGATGTTCATTTGAGTCACTTCAAGACTCATGATTTTTCTTGCTCAACACTTAGTTCATTTGATGTTGGAGGAACTTCATCCAACACTTGGGTGAAGAGGGATATGATTGAGGAAAATTATTATTGGTAGCAACATAATCTGTTATTTCATGATGATATACATATTCATGGGTGTATTGATGAGTCTTCTTTGCGACACTTGAAGTCTTCATGTTTTATTTGCTCCTTATTTGGTTCATATTTTGGTGGAGGTTCTTCATTCACTTCTTGGATGAAAGAAAAAATGGCTGATTATTATTTTGATCCATATTAAATTATTTTGGAGCAGAATTATAGGACATGGGATCCTCACCTATGTCATTGGAACAGATTTGATTGGTCACTTGAAGCATGTATGCACTTGGCAAATGGTAGTCTACTCACTGGGAGGTATAAGCACTTTCATGATTTCTTGGTGAGGCACCTCCTTGATGTACATTATTATTATGTTGTTATATACTTTGATGATATATATTATGCACTCATGATGTTTGGAAGAATGCATACAAGAAAATGGGATCCAAGAATTCTCTTTCCAAATGGTATGGGTTGGAGAGCACCCTTAATTGTTGGAGTGCAATGCAAGCAATGGGACACTGGGATAGTTTTTAGTCCCATTGATTTCAAATTATTTGGGAAACAAGAAATATGGGAGATGTATTCCCCATTTAATAAGGTGATGTTAATAAGAGTAGTGCAGCAGCAATAATGGTGGTTCCTCTCTGAAATATTCATGAAATCTCAAAGACTCAAGGTGGGCAGCTCAGTGGCAATTTCAAAGAATCATACAGAAAGCAGGTTCTTTAACAACCATGTTTGAAATTGCTTGAGGACAACCAATATTGGGAAGGGAGGATTTTTAATGTCCCAAATTTTACATTGGTTCATAATGGCCAAATCACATTTCCCATATTCATGAAAGTTTTCAAAGGGATGCTAAAAGTCAAATAATTGCCAAGGTGGAAAATCACTAGTTTCCTAGCTTGGGGGTGGAAGCTTTGAGATTTGGAATAAGGGGGATAATAAATGATGTTTAGACATTAGAAGGGGAAAAATATTTAATAATGTAGCTTATTAAATAAATACAAGAGAAAATGGAAGTGACAATGGAGCATGAAGACACATGGAGACTATGGGGCCCACACTAGCTAGAATTCCTATGTTAAATGGTATCTTTATCTTGCAAATTTGAATATATGGGAAGTATAATGTTTTTGTATGGATTATAATCTTAATATAATTTTCCATATACTTCATAGTTTTAATTTGGGATGAATTGTAACTTACATGGGAGAGGAAGAGCCAAATGGGAGTTTCATGGACACTTGGTTAGATTCCCCTTACATTTATGACATCTATGACACCAATGATGGAGATTCTATGAAAGTTATGACACAAGTCAGAGATAAATGATGAAATACTGACATAATTACATGTCAGTACTGAATATATCATCTTATAGGTCAAATTTGGGAGTTGGAGAAGGCCAAGAGGCTCCTACTCAAATTTGGGAGAAGAGGGAAAGTGGAGAGAGAAGCCACATAGCATAGCATGAGAAACCACACCAATTCGACTTGGATTTGGTTTATGGATGGATTTGGAACCTTAAAAGGCTAATAATTTTTATAAATCACAGGGATCATCCATGATAAGAAGCTTTTGCTCATTTGTGAAATTGTCATTTGTGAATTGTGAGAGTTAGTGGATGACTAGTTTTCTTGCTTAAGCCAATTTTGAGGGTGAAAGATTCCCATCCTAGTTGGTATTTGGAAAGGACACTTAGGTATTTCATGGATATTTAATGGAGTATTATTTTCAGGTGTAATATATATTAAATCATGTGGATTCTTCTATGGAAGCACTCTCTCTCAGCTATTTCCAGTTTTCACACCATATTCATGCCAATGGAGGGATTGCGCTTTGGGTGAACTATTGATCTCATTGGGGAAGATTATAATGAAAATTATATTATGTTCTGATTTTTATTCTCTGTATTTCATTTTAATAATACTCTCAGGTCGAAATACCCAAAAGAATTCATGTAAAAATGTTGAACAATGAAGAATAGTGTCATTTCCCCACTATCTTGTTGTGAACCATTGTAATGCTGATGATTTCAAATTGGGAGAGCCTTTAATTGTCCATTTATGATTGTAATAAGTTAAATATTCTCTTTTATTCATTATAATAAATTTTCAATATTTGTATGCTAAAATGACTTTTAATGAGCAAACAATGACCATTTCCACTCCATTTTGATATATGCCATGGTAATGCTTATTATTTTGAATGGAGGAATGTATATATAATAAATTTATGATGTATGTACTTTAATTAATGTTTATTTCAAGTCTCATGTTCATTACTTAAGCATTGGAAGCCATTTTACTCATTTTTATTGCATTGGGAGAAGATTTGGTGCATTTTCCCCAAGGGTCGAAATTGTGACTTGGGAGTTGTTTTGGAAAGAGTCATAACAGCCTGTATAAACTGAACCATGATGCATATGAGAATTTTAAAAGTTCCCTTACACATTCCCATCCTCTTTTCAGAAATTCAATTGACTTTTGGATCATTTGTGAAACCATTTCCGACAATTACCCAGGGGGGATTGGAGCCCCTATTTGCTAGTAAAGACTCCTACTTTGAATAGAACATTAAACAAGTTTGTAGAAGTAATTGGGAGGTAAAAAAACATAAATGAGAATTATATTTAATTTATATTATCATTCATGTACCTTCAGAGAAAATTTGGAAGCATTTGGGTCAATTTGGAGGTCTAGACATCAAAACTAGTCAAGAGCCAAAATTGTGAAAAAATAAGAAAATTAGGCATTTTAATAAAATTTCAAAAATGGGACATTACAGAAAACTAGCTAAATCATTTGGGATGAAGGATCTAGGTTTTTCAAAGAAAATACTTGGTATGAGAATGACAAGAGATAGAAAAAATCGCAAATTGACGTTGTCTCAAGGTGAGTATATAGAAAAGGTGTTGCATAGGTTTAGAATGCATAATGTAAAACCAGTTAGTACACCTTTAGCCAGCCATTTCAAACTAAGTAAGGAGATGTGTCTAGAGACATAGGAAGAGATACATTAAATGTCTAGGATTCTCTATTCATCAGTGGTTGGAAGGTTGATGTATGCCATGGTGTGCACAAGACCAAATATTGCACATGCAGTGGGAGTTGTGAGCAGGTATATGAATAATCCAGGTAAAGAGCATTGAAAATCAGTACAATGGATTCTCAGGTATTTGAGAGGTACAAATTCTCATGCATTATTTTTTGGAGCTTCAAACATTGTTCTACAGGGATATGTTGATGTAGATATGGATGGTGATAAAGATAGAAGGAGGAGCACCACAGGGTATGTGTTTACTATGGGTGGAACAACAGTAAGTTGGATTTCAAAACTACAAAAGGTTGTTTCACTTTCAACAATGGAAGCAGAGTATGTTGCTGCTATAGAGGCTAGTAAGGAGATGAGTTGGTTGCAGAGGTTCATGGAGGAATTGGGTAAGAAGCACGAGAATAGAGGGTTGTACAGTGACATCTAGAGTTCCATTCATCTTGCAAAGAAATCATCCTTTCATTCAAATACTAAACATATAGAGCTAAAGTACCATTTCATAAATCTGTTCTAGATGAAGAACTGTTGAAATTGGAAAAGATAGATACTATGGAGAATCTTGCAGACATGTTAATGAAGGGAGTAACCAGAGAGAAACTGATTTCTTGCTCTATTTCTATTGGCCTTCAAGCATGGAGGTGGAAATAAGAAATTTCCCAAGTCCAAGGTCTAGAGCATAGTCTAGCAAGTGCAACAATGGTGGATTTGTTGTGATCAGTCTCCAAGTGGAAGATTGTTGGTTGTGGACCCTGATCTTGCAAACCCATAGATATTATTCAGCTATGTTTGTACCTCAGGTTTACTATACACTCATTCCTCAATTTTGGGGTTTTGGGGAAACAACCCCGAGATATGAGGGTTCGGGGGTAGCACCCCCGAGAAATGGGGGTTCGGGGGAAAATCCCCTGAGAAAATTTTTTCAGATGTTTGTTGGCCAACAACTTTGTAGACCCATGGTATTGGGTTAACCGTAGTATTTTCCCATGGTATTTCCCCTATAAAATAAATAACTGTAAAATAGTTGTGTATTGTATTGTAGTATTGTAAACAATGTATGTGATTATGTGAGAGAGACTGTGAGAGCATGAAGAGGAAGTGCAACGGTATTGTTGTAGGTTGTATCCCTTCACTTTTCTAGTCGGTAATAAAAGGACTGAAAATTTTTGTGTGGATGTAGCCTATCATTTGGGTGAACCACATTATATATGTGTCTCTCTGTAATGTGTTTAAGGTGTTTTTCATCTTCTTTAATGATTTAACTGTATATGTGTTATTTCTCTGCAGTCCTGTTTTCTAACATCTTCCTCTCTCATGTAAGTTACTTTTCCTTCCAAATTCAACCTATGATGCATATGGCCAATTTTATTAGCCTTCTAACTCTTCCAAGAACCTTTAGGCTTCCCATGGATTCAAAATTGCCAGAGGAGGATGCCATGTGGCACCAAATTTCTAGCTTGCGTGGGCCCCATAGTCTCCATGTGTCTCCATGCTCCATTTCCACTTCAATTTTTTTTGTATTTATTTAATAAGCTCAATTATTAAATATTTATCCCATTCTAATGTCTGAACATCATTTACTATCTCACTTATTAAAATTCCAAATGCATCCATCCAACCTAGGGAACTAGTAGGATTGATGGAATTGTCCTGCTATGCAATTATTTGAATGGGGACATTACAGTACTCCCCACCCAAGCTTGCTTGTCCTAAATAAATTTCATATTTGGATGCTGCAAAATATTATCCTCTTCCCATGTGGCATCTTCACTTGGTAGATCCTTCCATTGTACTAAGTATTCTTTGATAGTTCTGCTTCTAAATCTCCTTTCCCTTGTCTTCAAAATATTTTCCAGAACAAGTGTGAGCTGACCTTCATCATCCAAAGGAGAAAGTATTTCTGAAGTAACAATTTGCTGACCAAGAGATTTTTTGAGACAAGAAGCATCAAATACATTATGGATTCTACTCCCTTCCGGATGTTCCAATTCATATGCTACTTCCCCAATCTTTCGAACTACCTTGTATGGGACATAGTATCTTGGCTTTAACTTTTCTACCCCATTCTTTTTTAGAGATGTTTTTTTGTATGGCCACCAACTCAGATATACTAAATAATTAACCTAAAAGGTCCTTTCTTCTCTATGTCTATCTGCATATTGTTTTTGTTGATTTTGGGAAACCTGCAAATTGTATTTCAAAAGTTTTAAAATTTCTTGGCTCTCTTCCGCCCAATATTTAGCTTTTGGAGCTCTAGTATCACCAAATATCATCTCAAAAAGGTAAGTGCATAATAGCCATATAATTATTTGAAAGGAGACATCCCTATTGACATATGAAAAGTGGTGTTGTAGTAAAACTAACCCAAGTGTAGCCATTTTTCCCATGCTTTTTTCTTCTCTCCCACATAGTTTCTTAGGTACCCTTCCAACCATTTGTTTTCCCTCTTTGTCTATCCATAATTTTGTTGATTATAGCTTGTTCTTGGATTCAAATGAGTTCCCACTAATCTAAAAAGTTCTTTCAAAAAATCACCCATGAATCTACTATCTCTATCACTTACAATGCTCTTGGGGAGCCCATGCAATTTGAATATTTCTATGAAACACTTATCAAGAACTTGTGCAACATTAAAAGACGATGTAATAGTAAATAAATGAGCAAATTTTTTCAATCTATCCACTACCACATATATTCAATCCTTACGCAAATATTTGGGCAACCCAGTGATGAAATCCATTGAAATAATGTCCCATTTTTGCTCTGGAATGGGAAATGGTTGCAATAAACTAGTTGGGAATGTAATTTATGATTTGTTTTTATGAACTACCTTGCATTCATTCACATATTTCTAAACATATTCCTTCATCCCCTTCCAAAATAAGCTTTGCCTCAATTTCCTATAAGTTTTGAAGATCCCCTGATGACCACCTAGTGGGGAATCATGTGCTTCTTGCAACATTTTGTACTTGATCTTTGAATCTTGAACCAAATATATTATTCCTTTATAATGTATCATCCCATTCACAATATTATATTTATTATCCCCCTTGATTCAATCTAACACATCACAAGAAAATTTATCTTTGGCATATTCAACTAGTAACATGTTTTTCCAATCTTTAGCAATGTCCATGAGAGAAAAAGAAGGTCTTCGAGATAATGAATCTGATACAATTTTATTCTTCCATTTCACATATTCAATATCAAAATCATAATCTTGAATCTTTCTTAGCCACTTTTTTTTCTTTTCATTTAGATACTTTTGGGTGAGGAAGTGCCTTAGACTATTGTGGTCAGTTTTCACCACAAACTTGTTTCCGACCAAGTATTGTTGAAACTTGGCCAATGCATGCATGATGGACAAAACTTCTTTGTCATATATGGAGTAGATTTTTTCATGATGCTACAAATTTCTTCTCTCAAAGGCTATAGGGTGTTGGTCTTTCTTTAGGACAGCCCCTATTCCTCCACCTGAAGCATCACATTCAACAACAAAAGGCTTAGAAAAATCAGATAACACAAGTATGGGACAACTACTCATTACCTATTTCATTTTTTGGAAGGCCTTTTTATCCTCTTCATCACACTTGAAAGCATCCTTCTTTGTCAAATTATTGAGTAGAGAAGTCAACTTGGAGAACCCTTTCACAAACTTTCTATAATAGCTGCATATTCCAATAAAGCCTCTTAATTTGGTGATGTTTTTTGGTGATGGCCCCTATTCCTCCATGTGTAATTTCACTCCTTATTTCCCAATAATTTTACCAATATGCAATATTTACTTCATCCCAAATTCAAATTTATACATCTTAGCAAATAAGGATTGTTCTTGCAAAGTTCTCAACACAATATATAGATGATGCAAGTGCTCTTCCCAAGTTTTACTGTAAATGAGAATATCATCAAAGAAGACCAAAACAAAGATTCTAATATGCTCGAAATAGATTCTATTCATGCATGTTTGAAATGTGGCTGGAGCATTGGTTAATACAAATGGCATAACAAGAAACTCAAAGTGACCATAATGACATCGAAAAGCAGTCTTTTGCACATCTTCTTCCTTCATTCGAATTTGGTGATAACTTGATCTAAGGTCAATTTTGGAGAAATATTTGGCTCCAAATAGCTCATCCATGAGCTCATAAATCCTAGGAATAGGATACCTATTCTTTATGGAATTTTTGTTCAAATTTCTAAAATCTATACACATCCTCAAGGTTCCATATTTTTTCTTTACCAACACTACTGAAGAAGCATAAGGGCTAGAGCTTGGTATAACGAGTCACAACTCTAATATTTCTTGGATGGAATTCTCAATATCACCTTTTAATTTCTTGGTATTTCTATAAGGGGGTATCTTAATGGGTGGAGTACCCTCCTCCAAAACAATGTTGTGCTCAAACCCCCTATTAGGTGGTCTACCATGTGGAATATCTCTAAAAACGTTTTCATACTTTTTCAATAGTTTCTCTATCTCCTTTGGGTGTTCAAAAAAAATTATTTTTGTCTTGGGAGATGTGATATGACATTAAGGAGCCCATTCTATGTCCCCATGAATCAATATATATCTCATAATATTTCAAGTCACTACTTGATTTGGGTAAGTGTTCTTTCCTCTCACAACTCTTAGTACACCTTTTGAATCTTGAAATTTCATCTCAGCAATTTGATAATTTATTGTATGCTCCCCTATAGAATACAATCATTTCACTCCCAAAACCACATTAGTATCAGCAACATCAACCACATAAAAACTATCAACAAAATTATAGTTACCTATGGTGACGTAAAGCTTTGGAACCCATGTTTTGCACTGCATTGTGTTGTGACCAAGAATGACAACTCTGAAGCCATTTTTTCTTTGAAGTTCATCCATGTTTAGTCCTTATTTCTTATTATTTTCAATTTAATATCTTTTCAAAGGATTCTTATCAGGTGCATCTCTTTTCCAAGGTTTCTTTTCGAATTTAAAGTTAGGCTTGGCAGGAAATCTTCTTCTAGGAAGCACATTTTGGAGATCTCTAGTCAAGACCATTGCATCTTTTAATGTAGTGGGTTTGTGGAATTTGACCAACCCTTTTAAGGGTTCAACCAAACCTTTAGTGAAAAGAAATATTGACCTTCCCATAGAGACATCAGCCACCTTGACTGATAATTTTTTTAATTCCATCATATAATCAGTAGGGTTCCCGACTTGCTTCAATTGGGCTAGTTCTTTGAAAGACAATTCTGGATATTTTTGCTCAAATATCTCTAGTACCCTATGAATACATTCTCCATATGTTTTAACCTGATCATGACACAAATTTTTTGGGCCATGGAACCACCATTCATTGGCATCTCCTTCCAAGTGCATTATGGCCATTTTAAAGGAATCTTCTTCCACCATTGGATTCAACTAAAAATACACATCTAATTTTTGCACCCAAGTGTTAGCAGAACTTTGAGAGGAACCATCAAAAGTAGGGAGTGCCAATTTACCAATGGCACAATTTAAGTCTTTGTTTTTGTATAGAGACTTATTATCTTCCTTCTTTTTGAGTTTATTTGCAGCAAGAAAGTACTGATCAAATGGTACTGTCACGTCCCCTCCCATCTGAGAGGACGCGAATAACATGGCACTTCTATCATTTAATCAAGAAATCTAAACCCCATGAACATAAACAATAAAAATGCATTGACATAAAACATTTAAAAATGCATAATGCAATCCATAGCAGAAGAAAATACATTTCATTCAACACGTTCATGTTGTTCATAGTCATATAACAAGCAACATTCATCTTGTTCAAGCATTCAACATGTTCATCATAATTCCTTAAAATAAATATAGTTGCAAAGGTAAATACACAAGGAATAGTTATATTGAAAACAAGTTGGCCCGCAACTAGCTAGGTTGCTGCGACGTTCCAACCAACCATAGGCTAGTGTGCTCATTAATCTCTTTGCATCATTGCCACCCTTGAACTGGGAATGATTTCCACAAGGTACTAGGGAATAGATACTTACACCCAACAAAATAGAACACCCACAATCAAGCCAATAATCACATCCAACACACTCAGCCCACTAATATATGGATTCTTGGACTTACTCAACCAAGCCAACACAGGGATGCACTACACAACAAAATACAAGTTCTGGGTATGGACAAAATCTCTATGGAAACCAAAATAAAAAATTCCAAATGGAGAAAAAAAAACCGAAGTGATCAAATCCTTTAAGGAAATGTTCTATGGCTTCACAGAGGAAAAAATGACCTCTATTCACTCCCAAAACATGGGTTTATCTTCTCAACCACTGAGCATAACCAAAAATAGACTAGAAACATGGGGAAAAACAACTGAGGATGAGCAATTCGTTTTAGAAATGTTCTATGGGATTCACGTGGGAAAAAATGACCCCTTCAATCCCCTAATTCGTGGGTCTACTCTCCCATTGAATGTGAAACACCCAAAAACAGAATTCCCAACAGTGTGAAGGAGGGAAGAACAAAAAAATGCCTAGGAGATATCCCAACCACTAAACATTAACAAAACAACTTTCCAGCCATGGGGAAAACACATGAAACTACTGCAAACATGAGGAAAAACGCCCGGATCTCCAGCCCATGCGTGAGGAAGAGAGAACGTGAATACATAATGGGTAAGTGGTGAATTTTTGGGTTCTTACTTTCCCATTAAGTCAAAACACGTTTTTCTAAAATGGGTGTTTTTCCCAATTCGAAATTGACCTCCATACCTTGCCCATTCCCATGCAATAACTAACTCAACCATTTTTTGGATCACTAGGCACAAAATACAAAATGGGTAGTTGACAGTTTTATGGGTTTTCCCTTTGATGTTGGATTTACCCCATTGGATCAAGGGTTTGATTATTTCCTCCTCCCTATTCCTTCTGAAATCATGCCCCAATCTCTTTAACGTTGTGGTATTTTTATTAATTTTCATTTTTACATGATGTCTAAAAACATAATGTGCCTGGCTAGCACATAAACCATCAGCATCGATTTTAATCGCCCAAACATAAAAAAATAAATCCATGGTGGGGCCTTTTCCTTGGGCTCCACACCACGATTTAGTAACACTATTTACATCATATGCAATTCAGTACCATGGGGTCAAAACTAGGGTATTACAGGTACACATTTTTTTTACAATCTTCATCAAGTTTATCCCATTCTTTTGCCATTGTAGCAAGTTCAAGTTGAATGTTAGGCTCTTCTTTGGGTACAAGAAATTTAGGTGTAGTAGGCCTTGGTGTGATCTAAAATCCATGGGGTCTATTATGGGGTCCTGTTCTTGAGAAAATATGCTCACCCATTGTCTTCTTTTCTTCTGATTGTGAACTATTGCTATCTCCTATTACTCCTAATTTCCTTCCAAATTGGCTAACCAACATTTGCAATCCTTTCATAAGTTGTTGGTTCATTCTCTTGGTTATGTCATCAAACAGAGGTTTCATGATTTTAATATATTCCACCTTATCATGTTCAATGTATCCCTTCCCCTCATTAGTCATAGTTTCAGCAGAATGTACCTCTTCTTCTACTACTTCTTCTTAAAAAAAAAACACCTTCAACTTCAGGTTCTATGGTGGTGACTTATTGATTTGACTCATTTTTAAGACCATCATGTGCCAATATCATGCTCCAATACAACTTGTAATGTCCCATTTTCAAATTTTATTAAATGACCTTGTTTTTACTCTTTTTCTCTATTTCGACCTTTGACTAGTGTTGATCTCTAGGTATCCAAATTGGTCCAAATGCTACCAAATATTCACAGAAAGTATACGGCTGATATTAAGGTTTTAATGTGATTTTTAGGGAGGATTTATGAGCCCCAGAAGGATTCTGCAAAGTTGTTTAAGATTCTGGTCGAGGTAGCAGTTTTGACTAGTAATTTGGGGTTCTAATTCCCCCACAATGAATACTATAAATGGCTTCCAAAATGCACTCAAGACAACTCAAATTTCTGAATGGAATAAAGGTACATGTAAAGGAAATCAATATGAACTCATATTCATCACCATTCAACTTTTAATGTCTTCTATAACTCCCTTAAATTAGCTACAAAAAGGCTAGTTTCAACCTTGGCGGAAATGATAGACAAACTTCTCCAAATGCTATCAAACTCAACAAAACAACTCCAAATTCTTATGTAATAAACATTAAACTCATATAATCCATCAATAAAATTCCATTCATCCATAAACCATCATTATTTTACTTATCGATTCAAATCTATCAACATTATATTGGTTCACAACAAGGTAGTGAGGAAATGCCATTGTTTTTTCATTTTTTAACATTTATACATGAAATATTTTGGGTATTTCGACCTAAGAGTCTTTTTAAATTTAAATACAGAAATAATAGTCAGGTTTTCCATAAACCATCAGCATTTTACTTATCCATTGGAATCCATCAATATTACATTGGTTCACAACAAGATAGTGGGGAAATGACACTATTTATTCATTGATCAACATTTTTACATCAAATATTTCAGTATTTTGACCTGAGAGTCTTATGAAATTGAAATACATACAATTTAAATTAGAAAATAAAATAATGGGGCATTAGAAGCTTCCCCAAAGGGATGAATAACTCATCTAAAAGCGTAATCCTCCATGAGTAAGAATATGCAATAAAAAATGGAAATGGTTGAAAGGAAGTGCTACAATAGAAGGAACCATGAGATTCCATGTATCTTACACCTGAAAATAAAACTCCATTAAAGCTCCATGAAATACCTTTGTGGCCTCTCCAAACACCAACTTGGATGGGAATCTTTCACCCTCAAAATTGGCTAAGGCAAGAAACTAGTCATCCACTAGCTCTCTCAATTCACAATTGGAAATTTCTCAAATGATAAAAATCCCTTCTCTTGGTTGATTCCTATGTTTTATAAACATATGGTTACCAATCCATCCAAAAATTCAATCCAATTCGAGTTAGGGTGTGTTCTCATGATTTTCCGTGTGTCCTCCCTTTCCTAGCCTTCCATCTTCCCCAAATTCGAGTAGGAGCCCATTGAGCTTCCCCAACTCACATGAGCATCCCATTGGATGCTCTATTTCAAACTATGATGTTAGATATGTCATATTTCAGCCTTCATAGGTGATTTATGTCATAGGTGTCACAGCATCTTCATCATCGTTGTCATAGAGCTAGGGAATATAGTCCAAGTTTCTCACTAGCTCCAAAATGACTCTTCCTCTCCTATGTAAGTTACATTTCCTTCCAAATTCGACCTATGATGCATATGGCCAAGTGTATTAGATTTATAACTCTTCAAATAACCTTTAGGCTTCCCATGGATTCGAAATTACAAGAGGAGTGTTCCATGTGGCACCAAATTTCTAGCTTGTGTCGGCCCCATTGTCTCCATGTGTCTCCATGCTCCATTGTCACTTCAATTTTCTCTTGTATTTATTGAAGAAGATACATTATTAAATATTTATCCCATTCTAATTTATAAACATCATTTATTATCTTCCTTATTAAAATTCCAATTGTATCCATCCAACCTAGGGAGCTAGTAGGATAGATGGAATTTTTCTGCTATGCAATTATTTGAATGGGAAAATTACAAGG
>LPNX010002602.1:47794-88285 GCA_001517045.1 Pseudotsuga menziesii
TGGAATGAAGTTATCTATGATTACATCCTACCAAAAAGAGTAAGGAATACATCTCAGAAAGAGTTCAAGAAAAATAACTCAAGGGAAACGGAGGCCATACTTGATTGATTACCTCAACCCATCAAAGAGAAGATAGGACAATGTATCTCAGCTTAGGAACTCTAGGTCAAATTAGAAAAACCTTACTCAGTTGAACAAAGAGCAGAAGCAAGGCTTTCTATTCATGAAGATGATAGTGAAGATGAAGAAAATTCATTCACGGGGACAGTAGATTCAGAATATGATTCAGGTATGGAAGGAGAGGTGGACCTAAAGGAAAAATGCATAAACACTCTTGAATAATTGAGAAAGATCAGGATAAAGAACAATTCTTTGAATGAAAAATTTTCAAAGTATCAAGAAGAGCAGAAGTTTAGGAAAAAAAAGAAGAACTTCTATTCCAAAGAAGATAATGACAATGAAAGTAAAGATGCAGAAATCCTATTTATAGGGACACCAAATTTAGATGAGGAATCGGAAGTGGACATAGAAGATCAATACATGGTTGCTGTTGATGAAATTGAAAATGTAGGAAAAGGAACAAAGTTTTGAAAGAGAAACTGTCAAAGTACCAAGCAGAAAAAACTGAAATTGTTATGGACTTGAAGAACCAGCTTCAAGAGGCCAAGAATACTGAAGAGGATCTAGTAGTTCTACTCTGTAACACCCCAGTTTTTACCCCATGGTATTGAAATTGTACATGATTTATATATTGTATGTAAATCATGGTGAGGAGCTCAAGGTAAGGGACCTACCATTGATTTGGTGTTGTGTGTATCGGTGATCAAGGTTGATGTCGATGGTTATAGTGCCAATTTAGGCACATTACATTTTTGAAATATCATGTAAATACACAAATTAATAAAATACCATAGCTAGCTATGCACTACAACATAAGATATGGGGGCATGATTTCGCAAGGAATAGGGAGGGGAGTTAGTCAAACTCCTAAGCCAATATGGTGAGACTAGATTTCAATGGGGGGACCCATAAACCCTCATCTACCTTTTTGTCCTCTGTCCTCAATCATTCAATTCTTCCAGAAGAGAAGTTGAGGCAGCTAATGCCTTGGGAAGAGCAAGGCATGGTTGTTAGTTTCATGACTAAGATTTCCTGGAGCCTACAACCTACAGTCTAGGAATTCGTATTCCTACTTCTAACGCAAGTAAACACGTAGATGCATTCCAATCCATATTTCCCTTAGTTGTGAGAAGGTGTTGTTGTTGTTCTTCGTGGATGGTTCATTCATTCATGCATTGTTCAGCATTATTAACTATCTCGAGTTGAGGAAGTGGTTGTTCAATGTGTTTCAACATCCCGTAGATGCAGAGAAAACTAGTAGAGTGTTGCTATGTGTTTCTGCAAGTATTTTTTTTTCCAATACCCTGGTTGATGGGTTACAATGTTACACTAAACTACAGAGTGGTATGAGACCCTATTCCTGTGTGTTACAGAGTGAATCCCTGTGTTGTTGTGTTTCCTTGTGGTTCGCTGTGATGTGCACCCTGGTTTGGGTCTGAACTGCATCCAAGACTTAGGAGTGGAAGAGAAACCAAATGGGCTTGATAAATCTAGTGCAGATAGGAACCTTATGAAAAGATAAGAGTGGCTGGTGAATATTCTATGCACACCCTGAAAGAGCACTGGAAGGGAAGGAATAGCCCGAGGGACTATGGAGCATAGAAGGGGATGCTTCCTTGTGTTGGGTGTGTAGGTATTGTGGATTCTAGGCTAGATAGATCTTGTGGAGGTGTCCTTATCTCTTGAATGAGCCACTAGCTTAGTCATTCTTCCTTTCCACTTATTTAGCATTCTGTGAAACCAAAACATAGATTGGCTTGACTAACAACCTGTGAAACCCAATTGTATATTGGCTTGAATGCGCAGCATATGAAACCCAATTAGCTATTGGCTTGGTTGTGTCTTGTTGTGCATTTTGCCATGTGTGACCCTTGGGTGGACATCCTGATAAACCCAAATAGGTGTCTTTGCCGAATATCCTTTCAAACCCAGGAGTGAGATGGCTTGGCTGAGTACCCTATGAAACCCATATGTTAGTTGGATTGGATCGTCCTTAATGTGGATATTGGATTGATTGTGTGTAGTCTATGAAATCCAACTGTTAGATGGATTGGATGAATAGACTGTGAAACCCAATAGTGATATGGATTGTCTAAGTATCCTGTGAAACCCATATGTTAGTTGGCTTATTTCCTGTAGCCTCATAAACCCAACTATGTCTTGGCTTGTCTAGACAGTCTATGAAACCCAACTGTGTGTTGGCTTCACTATGTGTGATATGATCTGGATGTGTGTGAGTCTGTTGTTCCCTAGTTCCATGTGGAAGTAATTCCTAGATCGGGGGTGGTAGTTGTGTCGAGAGATTAATGAACACAACTGGCCTATGGTTGGGTGGAACGTTATTGCGACATGGCTAGTTACGGGACAACTTCATCTTCAAGATAAGTAATCTATTTTATTCTTTATTATGAAATGTATTTTCTTATGAATGTATTGAATATGATGAATGCTTGCTAATTATTTCGGTAGAGTTTACTGTTGTTAAATGTTCCTGCATTTTCATTTGTATATTACTTGTATGTTTCAATGCATTTTTCTTATGATTATGGAGGCTGGAAACCTAGATACAGAGTCAGAAGGCATCTAACTTAAGCGTTTCTGCACCCCGAAATATGCATGTAAAAGGAAACAGGAGGGAGGCGAAAAAGAGAAGTTGAAACAAAGGAGAATGTTGGTTTTTCACACCCCCGAATCAACGTACAAAAGGTGGAAGTCAGAAGCAGAAAAAGAGCCAAAAATTCCAAGGAAAAAGTGTATTTTTTGCACCCCAGAATCTGCATGCAGAAGGAGAAATATGGAAGGTAGAAAATGGGAAAAGGTTGAGGCGAAAAGTTGTTTTCTTATTTCCAAGGTCCACAATGGAAGGTGGAAAGGTTAGAAGGTAGAAAGTCAAAAGACAAAGTGTTCATTTTGCGAGTCTTCCAATTTCCAGGGTCTGCAGCGAAAGGCAAAAAGTGGAAAAGTCAAGGTATTGATATGTTCAGTTTTCTAATTCCCAAGTTTCGCAGTAGAAGGCGGAAGGCCGAAAGGTGGATAAAGGACTCTATCGTTCACTAGTTTTTTTATTCTTGAGTTGCACAATGGAAGGTGGAAGGGAGGAAGGCAGAAGACAGAAAGTGGTTGAAGGACTCCCTCACACAATATGTTTCCAGTTCCTCGATTCCGTAGCAGAAGGAGGAAAGGGGAATACAGAAGGAGGAGTGTAGAAAGGTTAGGTTCACTGCAAAAATGACCTTTCCAGTTACAGAGTGGATTTGTTGATGGTAGAACAAATGTTATAGTGGTTCTTGAGCCTAAGTATGAATGTTAAAGGATGATTCATCACCCATCAATGTATTAAATATATAGTAAAGATAAATTTCAAATTACTCCACATATTAGTCAGGTGTATGGGTACCGAGTACATAACATCGTGGCAATATCAGTGTAGCGAGTATGATACATTGTGGTATCAGAGCGAGCAGTTGAGGTTGTGTTCCTCACTTATAAGCTGTAATAGAGGGGGGTGGACATAACATTTTGGTATCATAGCTATTGTTTACAACATTGGGCTTGGATGGGCCAAGTGAATAGTTTTCAGAACTATTAGTTGCAACATTGCAGCTAAAAATGGTATTTAAATTCTGAAATTGTTATGCAACTAACAAACATGTTTATTAACACATTTTGCAGAGTCATAGTGCAGATTGGAAAAGTTGGTTTTTGGCTCATCCATGAGAACCTATAGCATGAATGATGCACAGGATCCCTATGAGCATGAGGTAGATGCTACAGGGGAAAACATTCGAGTTGGAAATGTTGTAACAGAGTCTAATGGGAGAAGATATCAAGATACTCCTTCAGATTTTGCAGACACCATGAGAAGCCTAATGGTGGAGATGCAAAGTTACTGAGAATATAATGAAAGAATGATTAAATCTTAGGATTATTAGAATGAGTTGAATAAAGCCATGCTGTAGAGTTTGAAAGACATCCAAAGGTGGATGAGAGCATTAGGAAGTTAATCTGGAAGGAAGTAAGAGTAGTTCCATAAGAAGAAAAATGTCTTCTAGTGGATCATTTGACTTCGAAGGATCCACTGGGGGTTCAAGATCTTCCTCTCATAGGTGTAAGAGGAAGATTCATTACTGGAACAATTCACGTGATGAATTTAAGAAGGAAATGCCACCTACATTTAATGGTGAGATAACGACTGGTCACGAAGCTGCAGCTTGGATTCTTGGGATAAAGAAGTATTTCCACGTCCAAGAATACTCTGGAAATATGAAGGCAAGATTAGCCATATTCAATCTGAAAGAATCCATATGGTGGGAGCACCTGAGGCAAGTGAAGACGATAAATGACAAAAATATTGTGTGGAAATAGTTGAAGAAGTAATTCAAGAAGAAATACCTCTTTGACAGGTAGTATGATGATAATATTAAAGAGTTCCATGAACTGAGATTGGGACAGCTTACCATGGAAGAATATGCAAACAAATTATTGGAGTTGTCGAGGTATGTCAAATACATCAGGGATGATAAAGTGAAAATACATCATTTTCTAACTGGATTACCTCAGTCATACAAAGACAGAATTGAATTTGATGAACCGAGAACTCTAGAAGAGGTTATAAGGAAGGCCAAGTATTGCTACAATCAGAACAAAAGAAAACCAGATGTCCATAAGGCATGGAAGGACAAGAAGAATGAGAAGTTTGACCAAAGGAAGAAAGGTTTGAATCCTTATCACTTCTGAAATCAGCAAAGGAAGCCATTACAAGATGTCACTAAGCCATCCTCAGTGATGGGAGACAGGCCAAGAGATGCAAAAGAGATCAGAGAACCACTCAAATGTTAGAGATGCAGAGAAAACCATATGCACAGGAACTATCTGCTTGAGAATGGATATGTAAGGCAAGATCATAATATCCAAGGAGCTGAAACGATGGGTCAAGTAGCAAGGACTGTCCCAGAATTTATGCAGCTGTAGAGGACCATCGGGAAGATCATCGATCAACTGTGATTGAATTTGAAGGTAAAATTGTTGAGAAATCTATTTCTGTTTTGTTTGATCTTGGATCTACCCACATTTATATCACTCCTAGAATTGTTGATATTTGTGCTTTTAAGAAGTTAAAACATAGAAAGTCAGGGTTAGTTCAACTAGCCAATGGAACCAAGAGAAAAGTTAGTGAAGTGGCAGAGAAGTGTCCATTAGTCATGGATGGGTTAGTCACCTATGTAGACTTGAATGTTCTGCCACTTGGTTCCTATGATATTCTCATTGGAATGGATTGGTCAGAAGTGCACAAAGTTAATCTTGGTTGTTACAATAAGACTTTTGAATGCATGGATGAAGAAGGAAAGCTAAGGGTTGTAAAAGGCATTCCAAAAGTGATTTCTCTTAGGAATATTTCAACAATGCAACTAAAGAAGTTTTGTAGGAAAGGTTGCAGATTGTATGCATCCTATTTTTTGGTGGCAGAAGAGGATGAAACTCCTAGGTTAGAGGACTTTCGTGTATTGTAGGAATTCATGGATTTTTTTCCTAATGAGAATACAGGGCTTCCTTTAAAGAGATACATTGATTTTACAATTAACCTTGTTCCTGGAGTAGCACCAGTGTCCAAGACACCCTACAGGATGAGCACACCAGAATTTATAGAGCTGAAGATGCAGCCGCAAGAGTTGTTGGAAAAGAAGTATATGAGGCCAAGTGTGTCCCCCTAGGAAGCACCATGTAATGTCCCTGACCCTCCGACCGATGAAGAGGACGCTACGATACATGAAATCATCTAGGGATCTAACCCCATGAACATGAACATACACATACATATAATGCTGAAGCAGGATACTTTAAAAACATAAAACATACTACGATGCATTAATCATTTATATGGATAGTAGAAGCAAAAAACATATCAATCAATACTCATGCATGTACAGATCAGCATTTAACATGTATATCATCATTCATCAACAGTAAATATGATTGCAGACACAAGTTAGGCAAGAATACTTATCTTATAAAGAACTTGTCCCTCAACCAACTACGTCGCTGCAACATTCCACCCAACCATAGGCTCGCGTGCTCCTTAATCTCTCAGCAACACTCCCACCCCTGAGCCAGGCATGATTCCCCAAGGAATAAGGAACTAACAAGCTTACACATAGCCAAGGATAACAACACCAGAAGGGTACACAATTCAGCCAAGCCAACATAGTTAGGTTCATCAGGTGAAAAACATATCATCCAAGCCAACCAAGTTGGGTTTATCAGGCCATCCAGGAGTTGGGAAAGGCTAAATGCTAAGCTAGTGAGCTCACTGAAGAGATAAGGACACCTACACCAAAACCAGTATGGCTTCTAGGACACCCACACACACCCAACACAAGGAAATCAATTCTTTCTCTGCAATGCAGTCCCTCAGACCCTGATCTCCCTTCCAGTGCTATTCAAGGGTGGTGGAGAAGAAATACATCCCATTAGCTCTGTCTGTGTGGTTCCCAAACCACCAAGTTTATCAAGCACAACAAGCCCTCATTCACCACTCCAATGCAATCCGAGGACAAAACCACTGCATGCATACATCCAAACAGCTATCCAATCTTTGACAGGGGAAAAACATAGTCTAGCAATCGTGGAAGATAACAGCCCACAAGCAACCCTGAGCCCACAACACCCAATCCCCAATGCAATCGCTGGAAAAAATTACACAGGCTAGAAAATGGGAAAAGGAATAGACTCCCAATCTATATGTGGGGGAAAAAGATGCAGTAAACCAAATCCATGAATGGAATTATAGTCACGACTCAACAATAGAGTAGAAGAATCGTTACACAGGTATGATGATAGTGGAGAAAGACACAAAAATATGCATGAACAGAGGAAAGAATCGATCCACAAGCCAACAAATCTATGAGGCAGAGGAGAACCGAACCCTCAAACAATGAATCATGGCTCCTTTTAACTCTGCTGAGCCTGGGGAAAATGAGCAGCTCCCGATCGGGATAGTGGGAAGGCCATCCACAATCCAAAAGGCGCATTGTGGAGAGAGTGCAGGCATGGGGAGAATGGCAATGTGGCGTAGTGGTATTTTTGTTAGCGAATATATGCTCCAACCAACAACAAAACAGTTAAGGATGGTGGTTGGATGAGACAAGGGAAGGTGAGTGAAGAGAGTTGTGACACATGGCTTTTCCCCCATGGCTCAATGTTCAGCATTCCCCCTCCTTATCCTTTGAAATCATGCCCCTTCTCAATTTATTTGCAGTGAACATAGCTGGTTTGGTTATTTAATTAAAATGCACATTTACATGATGTCACAATTTAATATATGTTGTATGTCCCGATATACCATCGGTGACCATTCCAATCCAAAACATAACATAACCAAATTGATGGTGGGGCCTTTGCCTTTAGCTCCTCACCATGATTATTTACAACATATGTATCATGTATATTTAATGCAAATGGGGTCAAAATCGAGGTGTTACACACCAGTTCTGTTTGTGAAAAATAAATATGGTACACTCAAGTTCTGTATTGGTTACAGAAAGTTGAACAAGGTTACTGTGAAAAAGAAATACCCTTTACCTTGAATTAATGACCTTTTTGATCAAATGAGAGGAGCAAAGGTATTTTCAAAGATTGACTTGAGGTATGGTTATCATCAGATAAGAATCAAAGATGAACATATTCATAAGACAACCTTCAGAACAAGGTATGGAAACTATGATTTTGTAGTGGTACCATTTGGTCTCACAAATGCACTAGCTACAATTATGTGTCTCATGAATAGTGTTTTCAGTAAGTATCCAGACAAGTTTGTTCTTGTTTTCATTGATGACATTCTTATTTATTCTAAGAATGAGGAAGAGCATGTAGAACATTTGAGACTGCCATTGTAATTTCTAAGGGAGCTTAAGTTGTATGCAAAGTTGAGCAAGTGTGAGTTTTATAAAGATAGAATTCACTATTTGGGTCACATTATCTCAGAGGAGGGAATATCTATGGACCCTGAGAAGATTGAACCCATTCTGAATTGGCCAACACCAAGAAATGTGACAGATGTAAGATATTTTATGGGACTTGCAGGATACTATAGGAGGTTCATTGAAGGATTCTCCAAGGTTTCACATTCAATCACTTCTTTGCAAAAGAAGGGGATAAAGTTTGAATGGAAACCAAGATGTGAAGAAAGCTTTCATTAATTGAAGAATATTCTCACAAGTGCACTAGTTCTGAAAATTGAAGACCCAGAAGAAGACTTTGTGGTGTGTGCTGATGCATGTAATCAAAGACTTGGAGGAGTTTTTATACAATCCAACCATGTGGTATCTTATGAGTCAAGAAAGATGAAGGATCATGAGAATAACTATTCTACTCATGATCTAGAACTTGCAGCCATATTACATGCTCTCAAGATATAGAGGCATTACTTAATGGATAGAAAATTTGAGCTAAGGATAGACCATTGTGGATTGAAGTACTTGTTTGATCAGCTTACTCTAAATGCTTGGCAAGCTAGATGGCTGGAGTTTTTGTGTGATTTTGATTTTGAGATAAAACACATAAAAGGAAAAGAAAACAAGGTTGTTAATGCACTCAGCAGGAAGGTGCATGAAATGCATGTGGCATCTCTTAGTATTTCCAACCAGATTTGAGACAATAGATTGTTAATCATACTGGTGAAGATGAAATATATGTGCAAATAAAAGACAAATTGCAGCAACAAATTCTTGAAAATAAGTACAAGGGATATTGTTAACCCAAAAAATATCACAATGAGCTCTATGTGACCTACACCAACTAAATACATCTACGTACGACCCTCATTTGACCCCATTTGACCCGCACACCCTCAAGAAGGCTTAAAAATATGAAAAAGGGCTTAAAAACCCCTAAAAATAGCAAAAATAGCTCTCATACAGGCTAAATCCTCCAAAAAGGGGTTAAAACCCCTCAAAGGATCTTAAAACCCCCAAAAGAGCTAAATATTGAGCGAAAGGGGCTAAATCCCCAACCAAGGGCTTAAAACCCTAAAAATCTTGAGAAAAAGTATAAATAGAGGGGTGGGGGTCACTCTCAAATCACTTCTCATCTCCCTATCGTTACACTGCCCGTGTGAGTGCCTTGAGACATTTTTCCTCTCAAGTCATTCACCCTTCCTCTCCTCCATTCCTCCATTGAGCCATAGATCTGCATCCATTGAGAGGTGCTCTCCCAAGCTAGGGCATGGTGGCCCATTCCAACCGGAGAAGGTATATTTTCCTTTTTATGTTTTGCTTTGTTATATTGTAGTTTTCTGAAATTATTTGTTTGCAGGTTTGTTGTTTAACATTTCATTGCAGGTTTCCATTGATTGCTTGCAGGTCCTTGTTGTTCTCTAACAGTTTGATGTAGGGTTGTGGAGCTTAGCCATAACCTTGTGTTCAAAGGAGTTTCATTTTTATTTTTGTTTTATATTTATTTATATTCTTCCATTCTCATAGGAACCCTACCCTTCCATCCTATAGACATAAGGGATCTGTTCCTTCTTTGTAGCTAGGGTGAAATCCCTACTATAGATTTGGCGACCATACCGAGTCAATCCCACTAGATCCCTGGGTTTTGTTTTCTATATTTTTCTTACATAGTTTGATATATCTTTGCTTATTTAGGTTGATAGATATATTTATTTCATTTTTGTTATTGTTTCTTCCATAGTACCAGTTACTGTTGGTTGTTCTGTGATTTACAAATCACTCAATTGTGCAAAAACGACCGAACCGAATTTCTGAAAATTCACCTGTGTTTAGGCTCTTTTTCTGCTTAAACAGTTGATCCATTTGCAAATTGGCCCACATTTAGGGGTAAAAGGGCCCATTTACGAAGTGTGATTTTAACCATTTGAGGTAATTCCTCATGGTTTGATCACAATCCACTTCGCAAAAACAGGTCCTTTACAGGCGTGCGACCCATTTTTGGGCTTGACTGTTTGCTTCTATTGGGACTGTCAGTGTGGCTTAGCCGCATTTGTCCATCAATCTATGTTTATTTCATTTCAGTCTCTGTTTATTCATTTCAGCTTATGTAAATCACTCTTAAATCAAATGGTTAATTGTTAACAAATCTGATTAAACCTTAGATAGAGTTACTATAAGTTTCAATCCTTAAATTGAAATTAACATCTTGCCTAGCCCTTCCTCCTATACCTAGTCATCACCCTTCAAGGTATTCTGGGATAAGATGAAGGGTGAAGCTCATATAGTAATAGGCACTTCACTTGTCATTTTTCTAAACCACTAAAAATCGGTGACTTGGAAGGTAGAGGGGGTGGAGACCGATGGGGGTTTCACAACGTTTACGTCCTCCCTGTTGACCAACCTTGCACTCAGAGGGTGAGCAGAGGATATACAGATGGGATTAGTCCCATTCTGTTGAGATCCCAACACCCTTTCCTGGTTGAAGAGAAATACAGGTGTAACGCAGTCACCTAGTCAGGCTAGCACAGTTCAGATTCAGGTATGGCATGTGTTTAGTTTTCTATTTGCAATGCACTACTTTCATCAATAATTTACCCAATTTATGAATTTTGTAATAAACCAAAAATTCTTTGTGAAGTATTCATAAACCATGTAAGAAGCCACCAAAGGTAACAGAAATACAAAAACCATGCACACAAAACTTACCACATAAAACAACCAAACTTAGTTCATGACGTTGAGCTATCCATTAAAATTTATACTTTACACTAAGTCAAACACTAGCAGTATTTGAGGACATAAGTCCCTGTCTGCCTCAACCATGGGAAGTACTTGGGATATGCCCAAAAACTAATTGTGAGGAGTACCGTGGGAACTCCAAAGTAGTTGGCAACTAAGGGGAATTGCCAAGCGAAATGGGAAACAATCCCCACTGATCTATTAGCACTCCAGTGAGGAAAAATCCAAGAGCTGTCTTCTTGTAGTCTTGTTGGTCGAGTGACCACCTGAAGCCAATAGGAAGCCATTAAAACTGGGGTCCAAAACTCAGTACCATATTTCACCACTTGACATACAAATTAGACACAATTGATCCCCTATGTGCTTCCTCACGCCTGAGAGGCAATCCACCACAGTTTGGGTTCTTGAACCAACACTGTCGAGACCATTCTCGACAACCCTCTACACCATCAAAAGGCCACACAACCTCTGATTCAGACTTAGAATCATAGCAATTTGATCTAGACCTGCATACTGCACCATCTAGCCCCATTGCTGGTGCAAACCCGGATCCATTTTCCAGCTTAGTGATTGGCAGTGGACCCATTTCCACACCCCACACCACCACCAACACCCCTGTTGGTGGCCCCAGCACGGTCATGCAAACGGTCACAAGCTAGTTACCACCACCCATATTGATCAGTCAAGTTGTCCCACCTGTAACACATGGGGGCAGTATCCCTTCTACCTATATTGCCCCTCCTGTCACACATGGGGGAAGAGGCCCTTCCACTAACACAGTTTTGTTTACCACACCTGGGGGCTATGGCCCATCCACAACAATGCCACAAGTACCCCCAGTTATGCAAGTGCATCATGTCCCTGTAAACCCCACCACCATTGCTGCCCTATCTCACATCAACCTTGGGTCAAACCTTCCTTTCATGGCACATCTCAACCTGCCTGACTTGGCTCAGTTAACAAATGACCCTATATGCCATCAACTTTTTGGCCTCCCATGCCAACTAAACTTCCCTCAGACATTCCCAAGTTTGAAGGAAAGCAAAAGGAGTGCCCCCAAAACCACATCATGATGTTTCACCTATGGTGCTCATTAAATAGCATCATAGATGATTCGATCAGGCTCAGACTGTTCCAACTCACCCTCACAGATGCTGCAGCCAAATGGTACATTGAGCTACCACAAGCCAAGTACCCTGATTTTAACTCCTTGGCTTTCATGTCCCTGCAATACTTCCAAATCCCCATTAGATACGACGAAGGGGTGGAGATCTTGTTATCTTGCCACCAGAATACTGCGACCCACATTACCAACCACATCCATGAGTGGTGGCGATGCTGTAGTTTTTGCAAGATTCAACTTGATGACAGGATCTTCCTAGATTGGTTCCTAAAAACTTTGCTACCACTGATAGCAAAGGACGTCACATGTGAACGTCCCCAATCCAAAGAGGAGGCCATCTTAAAAGCCCAGCAGTTTGATCTGACCTATGCACAGTATGGATACCTTCACACTGTCATTCCAGATGCTCCCCGTGCAGGAACATCCTACCATGATGCACTAGGGGCATCCCATGCAGCAGATGGAATCATAGGTTCTATCTCCCACTAACCACAACATCATCCGGCACCACCTGCAATACCACCAAAACCAAGCAACACCCCCAGTGTTACCTACCAAAACCAAAATCTGGACTATGGAAGAATGATGTCCCAGTCCGGAGCCACAACTTCTTATGCACAACCTAAGCCACCACAGCAGCCCCAGGCACTAGCTTGGCTGGCACAACAATATGCGGGACAAATTCCCACATTTGTGACACCTACACCCACCCAAGTTTACTATGCACCAGCAATGCAAACTGTTCAAGCCCCCCCACCCCCACTCTTCCAGCACCTTTAGGACAGGTGTTTGCACAGGAAAACTGTCCCAACCAGCCAACCCCCAATAATCAACAAGGGCAGGCTTGAAATAACCGAGCCCAAAACCAAGGCAACAATCAACCGTAGGGAGGTGGTCAACAACCAAACCCTCCAAACAATGTCGAGGAAAACCAGGCAACCCAAAATCCTCAGCAACCAAATGCACCTAACGCAATGCTCCATTATACACAAACCAGCCATGCAAGTTGTGTGAGGTCTATGGGATCTATACACATGAATTCCCCTTCATGGGTTGCACCAAGAAATCAATTCACAACGAGGTTTAGCATAATACCAATACATCAGCCCAAGCTCAACCCAACCTAGCACCACCAGGGCCCCCACCCATGGTCCTCCAAAACCCATTTCCAGTCCAAGGACTGGTAGCAACTGCACCTACTCCACAGCCCAATACCAACGCCCTGAGGGCACCTCCGATAGCAGAAATAGGTGTTCAACACCTGCTAGCTATGATAACTGAAGAGGTCAATTTACAGACCAGAGGAAACCAACACATAACCAATACCGAACCCGCTAACACATCAGTGGCATCTATGTCCAAAACAACCAATGCACCTCTTCAACTACCCCCTTTCCCTCTACACCCCCCCATACGGCGGGTTTCCAACAACATCACAGCTAGATCTATTGTAATATACAACATTGTGGATGATTTGGCCCAAACACCTACTGCCATGTCCTCTCTTGAGGTACTCAAAAAATTTCCAACACATTGAAAATCTTTACTAGCCGCCCTTGGTGCTATAGACCCCTCTGACTCCAAGTTGATCACATTCGACATGGAGAATGGAGAACCGCAAATGCCATCAACCATTGCCTTCTAAATCTCGGTGTCTATCCAAAATTTCATCGTGCACTGATGCATAGTGGATGAGGGGGAATCCACTTGCGTTATGTCTACCCTAGTCTGGTAGAAGCTTGGATCCCCAATCCTACAACCATCATCTACTACTCTACAAGATTATAATGGCCATCCCACTAAATCCTAGGGAATCCTCCCTCGTGTTCCCATCGCATTAGTCGAGAAAATAGTACTGATTGACATAGAGGTTGTCAATGCTTAGTTGGACTATAACCTTCTCCTCGGAAGAAGTTATATGTACACCGTGAGATTCATAGCATCAATTGTTTTCTGCCTCATGATGTTACCTCATGAAGGGAAAATCCTAATGGTTGACCAACTAAATTATCACAATCCACAAGGGCTAACTGCACCAGCCAATGTTATCCCTACAATCAACACCATTGATCCACAAGGGCTAGCCACACCCGCCAATGTTATCCCTGTGGTCAACACCATGGTTGAGAACATACTAGCCGCCCCATTGTTGAATGTGGGCCGTGGGTTATTTGCTTATACCACCATGATGAATTCTTTCCCATTAGTTTCACCACTTCCAACACCAAATGAGACTACGGATTTGTGCATGTTCTCATCTAGCACTATTGCACCCAAACATCAACCGCAATCGCAACCCCAACCAAAACCACAACACCATCTACAGCTACAACACCATCAGAAGCCGCAACATCATTTGCCACTATATCATTATGCCCATCCACCACCACAACCTCATCCCCACATGCAACCATTAGGGACTTATCTAGGCTCCTCTCCAGTCCACATAATTCCCTTCCTCTTTCCCCCGTCTGGTGTCATGAGTAAGCCAGTAATGGATACCTTAAACTTACCCAATTTCACATTGGGTATTCCTATGTGGTACCTTGATCCACCCACCCAACTGCCAATGCCCTAGGTATTCTTAACCCCCATGCAACCTATTGCAGTTGAATCTCATCTTCCACCTAGCCCGCAAAAACCAATCACTGCACCCGCACCCGCATCGCCCCACCCAAAAAGGGATAGGGGAAAAAATGCAAAAGCTATCACTGAACCTCGACAGATCCTTTCTTGTACCGTCTACAAAGAATAGGTCCATCGAAACCAAAACTGCCCTGAAATTCCCATAATCCATGCACATTTGGATGCCATGGATACAATAGAAAACCTCCCCGTGGTTGGACTCCCAAGTGGGCCAATAGTAAGAAACAAGTCATTGAGAACAAACCATGCTTGCAGCCTCTGCATATTCTATGGAAACTATTCTCACCATTGCCAATACTTGTCCTAGTTTCTAATGGCTCTAACCAACCTTTGACAACATTCCCTTGAATCTGAGATCACTCTGATCGAAGAATTCCATCCCCCATCTCCTTCTTCAGACACCATGTCCATTTACATGATGTCTAGTTCCACAAACCCTCTTGTCTCCACCATCACCGGAGATCCATCAAACCTATCTCTTCATTGCTTCTACAATGATGAAGAGATACTTGAATCCTAAACCACCCCAGATTACCCATGGGACAACATGCACCATCGCTCGTTCTTCCTCCTCGAAGAGCTTGCGTCGCAGTCTGACCAATTTTCCATGGAAACCAAATATTTCATTCATGGGAAAGTTGACTGGTTCAAGACTCCCATTCCAGCATCAGATACCTTCTAAGAAGGGAACATGGCCAACATCTCACCAACCATCAAAATCAACATCTCAACCAATCTTGAGGTTGTTGAAGAAATCATGCTAGGGGCATCCTGCTCCTCGAAAGAAGTTGCTTCCTACAAAGAACTCTTCCAAGAATTTTGTGACATCTTTTCTTGGTCCTACACTGAAATTCCTAGGTTGAATCCATCCATTGTGGAGCACCACATCGAAACATGGCCTGATGTGGCCCCCGTGGGTCAAAAACAATGGCCCATCCACCCCTCCAAAGCTTTTGTAGTCAAAGCTGAAATCGAGAAGCTGGGCACAGTCGGCTTCATTTACCCCATTGTGTACACCACTTTGGTTTCAAATCTTGTTCCAGTGAATAAAAAATAGGGTACCATCCGCATTTTCATAGACTTCCATGATCTAAATTGGGCGTGTCTGAAAGAAAACTTTCCAACACCCTTCATCGATCAGATTACCGATGCATGCACCAGACATGAGGTATTTTCCTTCATGGACGAGTTTTCCGGATATAACCAAATGCAAATCTGGAAAGAAGATTGTTACAAGACTGCATTCACAACCCCATGGGGCACATTTTCCTATCGAGTAATACCCTTTGTTGTGAAGAACACTGGATCCACCTTCCAACATGCCATGACACATTGTTTCCGTGACCTCATCCACATCATGTTGGTCTATCTTGACAACCTCATTGCACGGTCGCAGAAGCAAGCACAACACATAGACAACTTACGGCAAGCCTTCCTACAATGTCACAAGTACAAAATATACTTGAACCCTTTCAAGTGTGTTTTTTGTGTCCCAACGGGCCATCTCCTAGGGTTCATCATGTCACACAAAGGAATGACCACTGATCCCCTGAAAGTCCAAACCACTTTCCCTCTAACGTCACCTATTTAAGTGACGTGCAGTTCATCTTGTAATATAGTCTTGTCCCTTTTTGTTTTACAATGTTTTTACCACAAATTAGAAACCCCCCATTTAGGGGCAGTGTCACATCCCCGGTTTTGACCCCATTTGCATGATGTATATAATGTAATTAATCGTGGTGAGGAGCTAAAGGCAAAATCCCCACCATCGATTTGGTTGTGTATGTTTCGGCAATAGGGATAGTTGCCGATGGTATGTAGTGCTATTTGGCACATTATAATTCGGCATCATGTAAACACGCACATCAAATAAAACTAAAACCACAACCAGCTACGACAGTGCAACGTTGAATGAAAAGGGCATGATTCCAAAGGATAAGGGGTGAGGGATGTCAAGCCTTAGTCTATGGGGGAAAATCCCATGTGTGTTACCCCCTTGTTGATTTGTCACCTTTCTTGTCTCATCCAACCTCTTCCAACCTCTTCAATGTCTTGATTTTGTTAGTTGGGGCAGTTATTGCATGAGGGAACGTGGGCATGGGAGGCGTCGGTTTTCGCAGGATGCTGTCAGTTGGGATGGTACACATGCCCAGTGGAGAACCTTTATTTCTCTCATGCCTGGCCTCCATTCTTCCCCATTCCCCATTGGGGCTGCTGTCTATCCTCTTCCTCACTTTCCTAGCCCTCACCTCCACCGCCATCTTCTTCATGGTCTGTTTATGCTCACACGCAGGGACTCTGCGTTGGTTTTGCTCACGCCGGGAGTAAGAGAAATCATGGCTGTCACTTGGGATTCTCAGGTGCAGGAGCCATTTCGCGCCTAGGGATTGTGTGTAAGTTTCCTCACTGGTTTGTGGCCGTGCATCTATTTTCTTCTATGTGTTGCGGTTTGGTGCAATTTGCACTCACGCACAGACTATTTCGGGTTTTTTTCCCATGTTGTGAGCCGTGCTCACTAAGTACGTTGTGGGATTGTTGTTTTCCCTGCATTTTGTTGGCTGTGGTGTTCAATTTTCATTTTTGGGCCACTGTGAATTTCCAATTCCGTTGATTGAGTTTTCCTTTGTACATGCTGAGAGTTGGCTTCTCCTTTGTTTGGGACTATGTAAGTTGCCCAGCCGTTACATTGAGAAATTGTGTGTGCTATGGGATGTTGATTTCCACAACTGTGGGCTGAGTTTGTCTTCTTCCCTGTTTTTGGGACTGTGAATTGCTGCTACCATCCATTTGGAGTCTGTGGTTGCTGATATACCCTGGTTTGGGTGCTGTTGTTGAGTTGTTTTGGCCACGTTAGGGCCAAGAAAAACTCAGAGTTTCCTTGTGGCCTTGAGCTGTGCTCATCGTTTGTTTGGGACTATCCCTGGTCGTCGTTGTTTCTTCACAGGGCTGTGAAGGGTTGTTTTGTTGCTGGTATGTAGTGGTTGTCCCTTGGCTATGTGTAAGCCTGTACTAACCCTTATCCTTGGAGGAATAATGCCCAGCTCGAGGGTGGCAGTGTTGCTGAAAGATTGATGAGCACGCTGGCCTATGGTTGGGTGGAACATTGCAATGACGTAGCTGGTTGCGGGACAAGTTCTTCATCAGAAGATAAGTAATCTTGGTTGTTTTGTCTCTGCAATTTATATCTATTGTATAATGAATTATGATGAACATGTTTTATGCTAGAAATGTATGTGTGTTACTTCCGCTGAATGTTGATTCATTCTGCATCTGTGTATGCTTGTAAGTTTTAATTCCAGCATTGATGTTTGTTTATGTTCATGGGGTTGTTTACCCTGTTGCTTGTGGTGTTCATCACGTCCTCTTCACCGGTCTGAGGGATGGGGATGTGACAGAATGGTATCAGAGCTCAAGGTTGAAACAATTGGCCTCTATGGGCCATGAAGGATGTAGTGACAGAAGGTAGGATTACCTTCTCTGTCCAGCAGAATAGCAGCAAACTTCAAAAAAAAAATTGCATAAGTGTTGAACAGTCGGCGGGCCACTAGAGGAAGTGAACTTCCGTCGTTGCAGAAGGAGGAGCGATTAGGCGCCCGACGGGAAAGTCCTCCAATCGTCGACGTCGTTGAGGAGGAAAAAGGCTCGAAGTCGTTGACTGTCAGAGGAAGAAAGTGCTTGAACACCCGCCGTTGCGGAAGCCAAAGTCATTTGGCTTCCGATGTAAACAGCCTCCGATCGAAAGAGGAAATGGTTTGCACATCCGCCGTTGCGGAAGCCAAAGTCATTTGGCTTCCAATGTAAGCAGCCAACGATCGGAAGGGGAAATGGTTTGCGCATCCACCATTGCGGAAGCAGAAGCAACTAAGCATCCGACAGGAAAGTGGTTCGACTGCTGACATGTGTTATATTCGGCGGAAAGAAGAAAGACAAAATTTTGAAAAATTTGTCTAAGTGTTCCCCAATCGAAATAATTAGCGGAAGGGACTTCCACCATTGCGGAAGCCAAAATCCCTAAGGCTTCCGATGATAAAGACCACCGCCCGCCGGAACCGTTTGGAGAAATCCACAAAAAGTTGACTAAGTGTTCCGCCTCGGAACAGTTAACGGAATTGGGCTTCTGCCGTTGCGGAAGAGTTGGCGAAGTGAACTTCCGTCGTTGCGGAAGAATGGGTGAAGTTGACTTTCGACGTAGTGGAAGGGTTAGTGGATTGACGTCCGCCGTTGCGGATGAAAAATCCATTTGGCATCCGACAGGAAAGCCCTCCGATCATCAACGCCGTCAAAACGTCTAAGGGCTCGAAAGCATTGACTGTCAAAGGAAGGAAGTGTTAGTGCATCCGCCGTTGCGGAAGCCAAAGGCACTAGCCTTCCGATTTGGAAAGACCGCCGACAGCCAACGTGGTAAAATAAAGTTCGAAATTTTTTTCTAAGTAATGAAAATATTGGTCACCAGAAGAAGAAAGTGAATGAGCATCCGCCGTTGCAAAAGAGAAAGCATTTCGTCTTCCGATTGGAAAGGCTGCCGACGCCGATGTGGAAGAGAAAGTGGTTCGAGAGCCACCGATCGGAAGGAGAAAGCACTCCGTGAGCCGCCGTTCTGGAAGCGAAAACATTTTGGCTTCCGACCAGAAAGGCTACTGATGCCAATCAGAAAGGGAAATCATTCCAAGAGCTACCATTATGGAAGGATTTGTGGTTTGAGAGTCGATTCTGCGGAATGGTTGGTTGTTTCGGGAGTCGATTCTGCAGAGGAAAATTTTGAGTTTTTCCGAAGGATTTCCCAGCATATTTCAATGGTTTTTCAGTGGGGTTTTGAGCTGTTTTCAGTGAATTTTCAGGACTGAAAAGGGAGAGAGTGGCAGCGATCTTATTCGCCATATTGTGCAAAAACCAATGATTTACCAAAAAAAAAAAAAAACGAGGGCGCTGCCCTCGACCCGCCCTGCATTGGGAAGCCACAAGGGGGCAAGCCCCTTTGACCCTCGTCGTCCCCTGAGACAGTCATCCTTGTGAAAAGAAAATTATGTGATTGGGAAAATTAGTTAAACCTAGAATTCATAAAAGATGAATGGTGCATCGGAAATGAGGTGGCTGAAGTTAGCATTCTGGACCAAAATACAGCTGTGTGTTTTGCCTGAGATGTGGTGAAAGTCTTCATTCTTAGAAGTGGTGTAGTTTTCACATCCGAGGTCGGAATGAAGCATGTGGATAGGCGTTGGAAAGATTATCTAGTAGGGAACACGGAAAAAGTCACCAGAATCTAAGCATGAAGCAGCAAAGTGCTAATGATGGCCACTGCTGTCCAATGGACAAATCTGGACAATTGCAGGCCTAGGGGTAGCAAGGACTATGAAGTCAATCAGCTGCTATATGGAAAAGTAGTTCCATGCCAGGATGAAAGATTTGAAAGGGGAATTTTTCCTTAAAACCCTATCTTGCTGATTATAACTACATTTCCTAAGTTTATGCATGAAATGCATGAAGATATGCTTTGCATACATAGGATGCTAAGGATTATACATTATAATGAACCACTAATGATAATGATTGCCTGTATGTGGCATTAGTGGAAAAACCAATGACGACATGGACCTAGCTGAATATGTTGTCGATGCTGATAAATGTGACCAGCAACCCTATGGAGAAGGGGTAAAGAAACAAGTCCATAACAAAAGTTGGTGAACAAATGCTACAATCTCTTGCAAGGACCAACCAAATTGGTCATGTTAAGGGTGTAAGTACGACCCATGCAGGTAAGAGTTGCTTATGACAAATTCCATGGATTGGTATAGGAAAGAGACCTCATACCATGTGGATGTTGGAATATAGAAAAATTTCATGCCTATATATGTTTATTGAGTTTAGTAGCCCAAGGAAAGAAGTACTGATGATCTTGATTATAATAATGCATCCTATATGAGGTTGTCATGGTTAGGCCATGGTATGGTTGAATGCATAATCAATGCAAGGTAGCGTTGAATGGACATGCATTAAGAAGATTTTATGAATCTTGTAGTTATGCATTGGATGTATGCATATGAAGGGTGTGAGTGACTAATTGCATAAGCATAGGTGAAAATGTTGTGGTGCATTGCATGAATGCATTGAGATGAGTGCATGCGATATGCGGACTAACTAATGACTAAAATGATGAATTAATGATAATTTTGGAACTGTTTCAAAGGTTGTTATGGATGCAGGATAGTCATGATCAATTGGCCACCAGAAATTCTCTATGGAAGAGCAAGGTGGTATGAATGATACGCCTGTGAAGTAAGGAGTATCTAAACACATCATTTAATTGCATGAATGCTATGACTATGCATTGCAATGTTAATATGGTGATGATTTCATGCAGTAAATGAGTTTTGGTAATATTGATGTGACTAACAGCTGAAAGTATTTGAATTTTATAAATTCTGAAAATGCTTCAGTGATGGTTGTAGCAATGACAAGGTTATATGAATCCAGACTTACCAAGTGTTTGGTTGTTTGAAACTCATGTTCCAGGTAGATTATTTCAAGCATGGCATTGAGAGGTAAGACCTTGACCAATGCCAGAATCTACCATTTATGAGAAGAGTCTCATGGTTGTAAAAATAGTTGATATGCATAATAGGTTGTTAAAATTCGAATTGTGAATTTTGGATTTAAGGAATTGCTGACAACTACTAGTCCCTACTGGCTTGCATAAGCTTGTGTTTGGATGTTGAAGCTTATGTTCCAGGTAGATTATTTCGAGCATGGCAGTGAGAGGTAAGGTCCTGACCAATGCCAGAATCTACCATATGATATACATAATAGGTTGTTAAAATTCGAATTGTGAATTTCGGATTTAAGAAATTACTGACAACTACTAGCCACTATTGGCTTGCATAAGATTGTGTTTGGTTGAAGATCAGGTTTTAGGTAGATTATTTCGAGCATGGCAGTGAGAGGTAAGACCCTGACCAATGCCAGAATCTACCATGTGAAAGTGCTTGTTAAATTTGAATTATGAATTTCAAATTTAAGGAATTGCTGACAACTACTAGTCACTATTGGCTTGCACAAGATTGTGTTTGGTGGATTGAAACTCAAGTTCCAGGTAGATTATTTTGAGCAAGGTAGGGTGAGGTAAGCCCTTGACCAATGCTAGAATATAGCATGTAAAGGAGCCAAACCTCATGAGAAGGGTCTCATGGTGGTGAAAGTAGTTGGTGTGCATAATGGGTTGTTAAATTTGAATTGTGGATTTCAGATTTAAGAAAGTACTGACGACTACTAATCATTGTTGGCTTGTATGAGATTGTGTCAGGAGGGACGCATGGTAAGTGGGTATTCATGTTATGATAGTAAGCATAAAATTGTAATGGGCATAGTAGTGCTACTTACAAGAGACCCACAATTGAGCAAGTCAATTTCTGTAATAGATAGAATTGCAAATTCCTATTGAATTTGATTACCAATGTCATTGCTTGGTTATGGAACAATCAGTTGGGATTGTATTATCAGGTAATGATTGACTGTTTGGCTATTTGATGAATGTGTCAGGGATACACACTGCAGGAAGATCATGTGTGATGTCCTACAAGAGCAAAACTTCAGGGGAAGGTTTTCCCTTGGAAATGGGTTTTGGGTGAAACGCCATTGGACATTTTGGAAATGTCTCATCTACACTGCATGTTCGGTAGTAACATGAGTGAGATGGTATAAATTATGTCGGTAAGACATGTGTGAATATGAGATGTAAAAAGGATTTGGGATGGCAAACTGAAGGACTGTTAACTCAGGGAAGGAGCCTCCATTCCTCTTTAACAAAGGCATACTGCGATGGCAAATGGATAAGTGTTTTGTGACCCTTGCTATGAGTATGCATGTTTAATTATTAAATTCCATATGCAGAACATGTTTGATTTTATTTCCATGATGACCGATCGCTTGAGTATGAATAGGGCCTACATGGCACACACCAGAAAAGAGTGCACACTTTTCCGATGTGGAGTCATGAAAGGGTTATCGATATTGATTACACTCTAGGGAGTGGACGCACTTCTGGTGTCTCAATACTTGATAGTGAATGATATGAAATATGGCTACCGTATTAGAGCAATAACGCTGATGATTTTGCTTGTATTGCTGTATTGCTTGTGTTGGCAAGTAAAAAGGTAAAGGTAAAAGGGTAAATGGTTGCAGAGTAAGGGATATTGTTGATATAAGTGTATGTTGATATAAGTGTGTGTTGGTATAAGTGTATGTTGGGCTGTGATATGCCTGAGGATCCATAGTAGATCCTTGACCTAGAAATGGTCACGGTAAAAGTTCCAAACCCAGTTGACATGGGAATGTACTGGCTGGACGTTAATTATTTGATGTTGTGGAGTAGCTGGCATGCTGACCTGACATCTAAGTCCATAGGCGATCCCAAGGCTTGCAAAGCAAAGCAGGATCCTGTGGATGAACGAGGAAACACACGATAGAGATAAGTATTGGATTATTTTGCGTATGAATATACATGTGTATATGATTTGGTTATGATGTTTTAAAACTCTTTCTCTAAGAGATAAAACTAATGAGAATAAACTAAACATGTGAATTCATTCAATGTTTGGATATAGGTGTCGCTGGAAGCGAGGACTATGAGAGCATCCTAGAGATGCATGTGGACATGTGACTGTCCTGGAAAGCTCGGGTTGAGCGGTAATGAAAAAGGTGCTAGTAAGACGAGGGAGTCCTAGCAGCCGAGACAAACCATGTGGAGAGACTCCATGGTTTAGAGGTCTGGAATAGACCAAAGACACTAAGTGTCATGACCAAGAAGGATTGGTCCAGCATTTATGGTGAAGTGAAAGAGGCTGAGAGCATGAAAAGCCACAGTGATGGTGTGGGTTCTAGGATGGAACAAAACAAAGAGGAGAAAAACTCTTACTGCTCTCTCTTGCCTTTTGATTATATATACATATACATTTATGCATTGTGAAAACAAAGGATTGTTTAATGCATGTATGATTGAAATGAAATGTGTGTATTTGCTTAAAGTAAATTGTGAATGATGGAATGGTTAATTCCCTTCCCAAGAATGGACATGAATGAGCTCGTGTGCCTGTTGGGAAGGCATGAAAAATATGAAAGTCTCCTTGATGAGGCTTGGAATATCATGCCAATTGGGTAATTAACTGACTAATTTTAATGTCTATATTATGCTTGGTCTGATAAAATTTCAATGGTGCATTTCACAGGTGAGAAAAGTGAAACCAGGTGGTGCACATTGATCATGGCAGCAGATCAAAAGTTGTTGGACTTAGCTGGAAGTCTCCTTCAAATGATTGTCAAGACCCAACAGAATCTTGGGGAGATGCTCAAGATACAAAGAAGGCAGAGTGAAATGAACCACCAGATTTTGCAAGACTCTATTGGTTTGCAAAGGGAGGTGAAAAGCCTTCTAGGAGCATTCGGAAAAAGAAAGGAAGGTGAATCAGCAATGGGAAAATCATCCAAGCGACCCGATAAGAAAAGTTCCAGGCATGAAGACTCAAAGCAAATTGAGCAGGTAAAGATGAAGCAGCCAGTAAGATGCTGGAGATGCGGAGGACATCATTTATGACGGGACTGTCCAATAAGGGAACATGATGAAGGAAATAGTCGCAAGGTTCCTAGACTTTGGGATCAGCTGGAAGCTGAGAAACAACAGGAAAAGTCCATGGAATCCAAGGGGCTCAGTCTTGAATGTTCAAAGTAGATGATTGAACGTGGGACAGATCTGCAATTTTGAAATTTTGATGTGCAATTGTATATGTGTTGTATATATGTAATGGAACACCGAGGACGGTGTTATTCCAAGGGAGAGGGGGATGTCACATCCCCGGTTTTAACCCCATTTGCATGATGTATATAATGTAATTAATCATGGTGAGGAGCTAAAGGCAAAACCCCACCATCGATTTGGTTGTGTATGTTTCGGCAATAGGGATAGTTGCCGATGGTATGTAGTGCTATTTGGCACATTATAATTCGGCATCATGTAAACACGCACATCAAATAAAACTAAAACCACAACCAGCTACGGCAGTGCAACGTTGAATAAAAAGGGCATGATTCCAAAGGATAAGGGGTGAGGGATGTCAAAACTTAGTCTATGGGGGAAAAGCCCATGTGTGTTACCCCCTTGTTGATTTGTCACCTTTCTTGTCTCATCCAACCTCTTCCAACCTCTTCAATGTCTTGATTTTGTTAGTTGGGGCAGTTATTCCATGAGGGAACGTGGGAATGGGAGGCATCGGTTTTGGTAGGCTACTGTCAGTTGGGACGGTATGCATGCCCAGTGGAGAACCTTCGTTTCTCTCACGCTTGGTCTCCATTCTTCCCCATTCCCCATTGGGGCCGCTGTCTATCCTCTTCCTCACTTGCCTGGCCCTCACCTCCACCGCCATCTTCTTCGTGGTTTGTTTATGCTCACGCGTAGGGACTCTGCATTGGTTTTTCTCACCCCAGGAGTAAGAGAAATCGTAACTGTCGCTTGGGATTCTCGGGTGCAGGAGCCATTTAGCGCCCAGGGATTGTGTGTAAGTTTCCTCACTGGTTTGTGGCCGTGCATCTGTTTTCTTCTATGTGTTGCGGTTTGGTGCAATTTGCACTCACGCACAGACTATTTGGGGCATTTTTTCGATGTTGTGAGACATTCTCACTGAGTACATTGTGGGATTGTTGTTTTCCCTACGTTTTGTTGGCTGTGGTGTTCAATTTTCATTTTTGGGCCACTGTGAATTTCCAATTCCATTGATTGAGTTTTCCTTTGTCCATGCTGAGAGTTGGCTTCTCCTTTGTTTGGGATTGTGTAAGTTGCCCAGCCGTTACATTGAGAAATTGTGTGTGCTATGGGCTATTGATTTCCACAACTGTGGGTTGAGTTTGTCTTCTTCCCTATTTTTGGGACTGTGAATTGCTGCTACCATCCATTTGGAGTCTATGGTTGCTGATATACCCTGGTTTAGGTGCTGTTGCTGAGTTTTTTTGGCCACGTTAGGGCCAAGAACAACTCTGAGTTACCTTGTGGGCTTGAGCTGTGCTCATCATTTGTTTGGGACTATCCCTGGTCGTCGTTGCTTCTTCACAGGGATGTGAAGGGTTTTTTTGCTGCTAGTATGCAGTGGTTGTCCCTTGGCTATGTGTAAGCATGTACTGACCCTTATCCTTGGAGGAATAATGCCCAGCTCAGGGGTGGTAGTGTTGCTGAGAGATTGATGAGCATGCTGGCCTATGGTTGGGTGGAACATTGCAACGACGTAGCTAGTTGCGGGACAAGTTCTTCATCAGAAGATAAGTAATCTTGGTTGTTTTGTCTCTGCAATTTATATCTATTGTATAATGAATTATGATTAACATGTTTTATGCTGGAAATGTATGTGTGTTGCTTCCACTGAATGTTGATTCATTCTGCATCTGTGTATGCTTGTAAGTTTTAATTCCAGCATTGATGTTTGTTTATGTTCATGGGGTTGTTTACCCGTTTGCTTGTGGTGTTCATCGCATACACTTCGCCAGTTTGAGGGATGGGGACGTGACAGGAAGCACCATTAGCTTCTATTCCATATTCACCCGGAGCCTGTTCGAGACACCCCTCACACCTCTGGGCTCAAATTTCTATCTCCTTATGAGACCATCATCTCATGTTTAGCAAATAATTTTTAGGACCACTTCCCGGAAGTTACCTCAATTTACGAGCCACATCATCGTGATGCAAGTGTCTTCGGACCTGTACTTGCATCACACTTTCCTACTACCACTCATGCGGGTTCTCAGGCCACCACCCGGAAGGTGCATCATCTCATTTTAACATATAGCTGTCTAATCCACCCACCGCACCTTACACGGGTTTTCGGACCATCGTCCAGAGGATGAATCATTTCCTTTGCATGCATTTGGCATGTAACTGCCTCCGAAATTGTACTCACATCACATGTAGTCAATTATATACACAACAACTCACACATATCTCTCCTGACCTCTGTTCGAGAGCCACCTCAGTTTGCATGCCTCTGTTGCATCGATTCACGTGCCTCTACTGCGATATATCCTGTGCATGTATTGGTATCCTTAAGAGCCACCTACTCCATCCTTACTACACAGATGACCTCTGGACCACTGTCCACCGTCCCTACATAGGGGCACCACCTGTGACACCACAATCGGTTGACCATACCAGAGTTTCTTTTAATCTCTTCTCTGACTCCTAAAATAATGAAAAGATTGTCGAGCGCAGCTGCTTCCTTTTCCACTAGTTAAATTATAGGAAAGGGCATCTACATCTTCTTTTTTATCTCCTTTTGCAGACTATGTAGACCATCAAATGAAAAGGACCACCTTGGCACATTCAATCTAAGACCATTCCCCTCTGCATACTTTTATGCTTCCTCAGGTAGAGGGGATAAAATTTACAAAAAATCTCACCATGGATTGTCGTTAAGCTCTTTTCCAGCCTTCTCATCAAGAAAATATTGTCGAGCCAACTTGGTTTCATTCATGCTCGTAAAAGTATCTGAATGACCGTCCAGTCAGTATAGGTTTAACCTTTTCCAACCTAACTAGACTACCAATGGCAAAGAAGTCTCTCATCCCCTAAAGGATGGGTGAGCTCTCCTGTGTATAGTTTTATCCTTTTTTGGGCATAGGAGAATACCAACGAAAAAGATCCCCCACTGGATTCTTCTTCATGCTTTCAGCCTCTCTAAAATTGAAAGCACCATCGAGCATTTACTTTCTCGGGCTCACCAAAAATCCACAAGATTGTACCACAATGGTGTCTTTAGATTCCACCCCACAGATAACAGTTTGGCAGCATGCCCACTTTGGTTCACCTTTGTTTAGAGTACTCTGCGATGTGTCTTCCTTGGATCCCATCAATATTAGAAGTGTCTACCTCCCCCAAGTATTTTCCATCTGCAGTTACATTCCCAGTATTACAGCTACGATCCCTTTCCCATGAGTCAGTTTCATTTGCTGCCTATTCCACCCTGTCATCATACTCTGAACAAAGGAAGTTTGAGTCCACTACACTCCCTCTTCCCTTGTTCAACTCCTCCCCCCCCCCCCATTCAGTGGGTCAGTCCTTAGATTGTCTCACATATTTCAGTTATCTCCCTCGCGCTTTTGGTCAAGGAAACACCATTGCCATGACTAGGGGTAGGTCTCCCTGTATCGATGACAACACATGTATTCCAGAGGATAGACCCAGAGGTCCCTATATGCTGGTTTCATTAACCTCATTGATGAGTTCCTTGGACCACTTGAGAGGAGTCCTTAGTGCCTCTCGGGATGGTTGTTTCTCACGTGCTCGACTCCAGCTACATAATCGCATCATTGAGATTCATACAGGGTATTGGTCCATGTAGTATTTGGTTGAATACCCCAGATTTCACCTGACTCTAGCACATTGATGATTCTATTTAAGGGACCCCAACAGGTTCATGTCCCTTGTGATTTTCTGGTTGCGTTGGAGACAATGTTCAGAAGCCCAAGCAGTGCTTCTATATAGATTTATGATTGATGCAGCATACTTGTACCACAGAGATTCTGACTCTCCATCAGGAAACTATGTACCATTCTAGATCAATAAGACCATCAGTCAGGAAGATATATCATTCCATGAGAATGCCATGGGTCTAATGTAGCAGTTCTTTAGATCGGTATTATATTCAACCTCTCATTGAGGAAACCACTATTGTAACAACAGTTGTACATGATTGGCTCTTGTATTATAGAGCTTAGATCACATTATTATTTTGACATCGTTATGAGCACAGGTATGTGGAAATTGAACCCAAGTGATAGAACAATTGCACTCACAAAATTGCTAATCAAACATGCAAATTTACACACAAAGGAGACTGAAATTGTAGCATAACACTAATCTGTATTCAATAAGTGTACAATAGACAAACTTATGAAGTAATAGGCTGCTTAAATATATAATTAGATAATATATTTGAATTCATAATGATTCCATTCGAAATAGTCAAAAATCAGGCTTACTAAATCTAGTCAAATTCCCCATAGGTGCATAAAGCAGTTTCCAAATCTACCTAGAGGCTCACGAATTGGAAAATTCAAATAGGCAAGCTAATAAGTGATGTAAATACAAATCATACATTCCTTTGTTAGGAGAAAATAATGGAGGATTATGAGGGCAAAAAACAAGTCAACTACACCTAGTCTTACTTTCCCTTTTGCCATAAATCTCAATAAAGCAGGCAACTTAGCAGAAAAAGAAGATATGCGCTAGGGAGGATCTAGAATAAACAAGATATGATAAATATGGATTCTAGGAGGTTTCCCAAGTGCTCCATGACTCATTTTTAGCAATTTTGACTTCTATGGCATGTGGAAGACAACTTGCATAGAGTGGAATATTGGAAAGTAGGAAAATAAGACAAAAATGGATCAATTAATTCTAAGGTAGGTAACTATGGGTTGATTATTATAACACCCCCCCTTAATCCTAACTTTATGATTAAATATCAGAAAACTACAAGGCCTATCAACAAGGCTTAGTCATCCTTTACATACTGCATGTCCATTTAACCAAGGAAAGAGGCAAAAAACCCAATGGGAAAATCCTCCCTTAAACATGGACAGTAAAACAAAATTTGAAAACCTTGTCATCAATCATGCTTCACATCATGATCAGCAATCCTGAGCAGTGATTTGATATTGCTGAATTTCATCTCACAAAAAACTTTGGTGAATATGTTTGCTACTTGTCCTGAAGATGCAAAGAAGAGTAGGTGAATGGTGCCATCATGCACAAGTTGTCTGATGTAGTTCATATGGATCTCAATGTGTTTGGTTATTTGTATTTGAACTGGATCATTGTAGATTCGAATGGTACTCTTATTATCACAATAGATAATAGTTTAAAACTCTGATTCGAAGCCACACTCACCAAGTATCCCCTACAACCATAAACATTGAGTTGCTGCATTTACAACTCCTCTGTACCCTGCTGTTATAGATGAGAGTGCTATGGCACTTTGTTTCTTGCTTGAACAGCTGATTGGTCCTTCAGCAAGCATGAGAACATATCCTAAAATTGAATTTCAATTTGTGTTGTCACCTTCCCAATCACTGTAAGTAAACCCAATCAAATCAAGATCAAATTTAGCTTTTTAGAAGATCCCATGTGTTCTTGTTCCCTGATCAAAGTTAAGGATCCTTTTGGCTTCTCTCCAATGGATCTCATGAGGCTGATCCATGTATATTGAAGCCACACTTACTGCAAAATAAATATTAGGTTGAGTGTGTGTAAGGTAAAGCAAACACCCAATCAACTGCCTATACAGTGTATTATTTACCATAGGAGAAGAACCTGCTTCTTCAAGCTTAACTCCTAAAAGGAATGGATTCTTGCTTGGATTGCAATATTTCATGTTGAACTTGTTCAAAAAATATAAAGCATACTTGGACTAATGTATGTTTATTCCATTTTGGGATTGAGCAATTTCAAGACCCAAGAATTGGCTCAACAACCCCAAATCAGTCATAGAAAATGCATGGTTCATTGCATCCTTCAAGGAAGCAATTTATTTCTTTGAACTTACTGTAATCAGAAGGTCATCCACATACAAGAAAATAATCATCAAAGAACCATTAATCAGCTTCAAGTAAACATTAGGATCATACTTGCATCGAACAAAACTCAATGACAGCAGAAAGCCATCAATCTTGGCATACCAAGCCCTGGGGTCTTGCTTGAGCCCATACAATGATTTCTTAAACCTGCACACAAAATATGTATTAGAAACAAATCATTGAGGCTGATGCATGTAAATATATTTATTAATATCTCCATTTAGGAAATCACACTTCACATCCATGTGATGTACCTCCCACTACTTCGAAGCTACAATGGCTAAGGCTAGCCTGATGGAGTCCATCTTTGCCACTGGTGCAAATGTTTCATTGTAGTAAATACCATTTACCTATGACTATCCCTTGGATACCAATATTACCTTATATTTCAAAGGTGAACCATCAGCAGCAAACTTAGTTTTGAAAACCCACTTACATTGAACTAGCTTCCTCCCTGGGGGAAGATCAACCAGTTCCCAAGTGTTGTTCTTCTAGACTAAGTTGAATTCTTCTTTCATGGATGTTTTCCATATTAGATCATGTGCTACATATTCATATGTCTTTGGGTATGATTCAACCATCAAATATCACTTCTATGCAAACAAAGGGTCTTTCATACACAGGGCACTCTCAAACTGAGATCTAGTCTTCCTAGGATCACTAGGATTTCCATCTAGTTCCCCAACTGTATGAATGGTATTTGCTGCCCATTTTGGTCTTGCAGGACTATCAAGATCTGCAATTAAATCATCATTATCAGAAATATCAGAATCAACAAACTCATTTGTCTCTACACTTACATTCAATGGTTCTGGTGGTGAAGAAGACTCTCCAACTTCAACTGCTGCTAAAGGCTCTTCTTGGAACTGAACACTCCTTTAAATGAAGGCTTTGTTTGTGCTCAATTTGATCAACTTGTACCCTTTTGAATCTTAAAAATACCCAACAAATAGTCATTCTTGGCTTTGGGGCTACAAATCCTTTCTCTTTTCAAGTGGAATTCTAGCCCAAGCCTTTGAGCCAAATATCCTGAAATAGGTCACATCTGGCTCGTGCCCACTCCAAGATTCAAAAGGAGTCATACCATCAAGCTATTAATTAGGCACCCTATTCTAAATATAGGATTCACATTTTATAGCCTCAGCCAAAAACTTTGGTGGCAAAGTCTTAGCCTCCATCAAACAGGTTGCCATCTCCTTCAGTGATCTGTTCTTTCTCTCAGCAACACCATTTTTTGTGGTCTGTAAGGGATTGAATGCTGCACCTGAATATCTACTTCTTCACAATATTGAATGAACTCAGACTTGACATACTCACCACCATTTTCAGATCTGAGGATCTTGAGTCTCCTCCCAGACTGGTTTTCAACCAAATCCTTAAAGACTTTGAAGAGGCCAAAAACTTCATACTTCTGCTTCAAGAACTAAACCCAACAATACCTGGAAAATTCATCTATTAAGGTCAATGCATACTTGGCTTGACTCATTGACATATGAGGAAATGGACCAGCAACATCACTGTGGATCAACTCAAAAGGTGCAAAGGCTCTCTCATGACTAGCTCTCTCAAATTTATGCTCTGGGTGTTTTCCTAGGATACAACCTTGACAAACTCCCTTGGAAAACTTAATCTTTGGTAACCCTATGACCATTTCTTTTTCACTTAGATCAAAAATATAATTATAGTTAAGATGGCCAAATATTTCATGCCAAATCTTGCTTGCCTCATTAGCATGAATTGGAAGAGTAGAGGGGTTTGAGTAGGGTAGAAAATGTGAAAACATGTATACCTTCGAAGTTTGATCTACAACTCCTTTTGCAATGAATTTACCATCCAAGATCTCAGTGATCTCAACATCATCAGGGGATAATATGACCTTCTTTGGAGACCCTGTGTGAGTCATCTGATACATTGACAAGAGGTTAGAGGTAAGACCTAGAACATACAATACATTACTGAACTTACCATGGTTAAGATCAATCCTTCCTTTCCCCAAACTGTCAGTCAGAGAGTCATCTCCCAGCACTATTGGTGGACCTTTTGACATGTCAAGAGAGGAGAATTCCTCCTTGGTCGAAACCATATGTATTGAAGCTCCAGATTCTATGATGAAGCTAGGTGAGCTTGATGTGCCATCAACCAAAGCATGTACTCTCTCTCTGTCCTCTGAATTTGATCCTCCTTCCCTCTTCCTTTGAGAAATTAGGAAGGGATATGTTATTCTTCTCCAGGATTTGGGTCAACATGTCAATTTGCTTCTTCATGCAGGAGCTTTCAGAATGATATCCCTTACTGCAGTATTTGCACTTGCTCATTTCTCCTTTTTTCTTCTTCTTCTGGAAGTTCTTCTTGGAGCCTTGGGGATCCTCTTGAGACCTTTTCTTGTCTCTCTTTTCCTCAGGTGGATTATTATCTTTATTCTTTCCTTTTGAATCCACCCTCAAATCTCCAGCAACCAAATCTTTTCCTTTGGAAGGTTTGATGGTGCCCATCATCACCAGTTTATCTTGTTCTTGTGTGAGGGATTCCATGAACTATACAAGCTTAGGCATCTTCCAGGCTTGAACTGTCAACTTGGTGGCATGGAAGGTAAAAAAAAACACTGAATAGTTAGGGCCAAGCTTCAAGAGTATGGCCAAAACAAGATTCTCTTCCTTCTTTTCAATTCCACACTGTTTTAGCTACAAAACAAGGGCTTTAAACTTGGAAAAGTAGAGTTGCAGGGATTCAAAATTGCTGCGACTTAAAGAGATCAATTCATTCTTGATTTGATGTCCTCTCATCTCATCTGTCTTACCAAAATGCTCTACAATATTCTCCCACACTTCATTAGGTGATATCAATCCATCAATATGGAAGAGGAGGTCTCTGGATATGCTCAGACATAGAAGACCATAGGCCTCATCCCTCCTGTTGTGCCATTTAATTTTCTCTTCAGCTGTATTGGGCTCTGCCTCAGTTTCCATATTCACCCTATAGATACCTTTCTCTCTCAACAGTATCTCCATCTCTTCTTTCCATTCAAAGAAATTAAATGGAGTCAAGATGATCTTCTGAGATTTATCAATAGCTCAGAAACTGTCCCTTCAGTCAGCAGAATAGCTCCCAGTCAAGATGTCAAACCTGCAATAGCAATATGGAAGGAGAGAAATCGATCTACAAAGGATCTAATACCATGTGGAAATTGAACCCAAGTGATAGAACAGTTGCACTCACAAAATTGCCAATCAAACATGCAAATTTACACACAAAGGAGACTGAAATTGGAGCATAACACTAATTTGTATTGAATAAGTGTACAATAGCCAACCTTATGAAGTCATAGGCTGCTGCAATATATAATTACATGAGAGATTCAAATGCATAAGGATGCCATTTGAAATAGTAAAAAAGCAGGCTTACTAAATCTAGTCAAATCCTCCATAGGTGCATAAAGCAGTTTCCAAATCTACCTAGAGGCTCGCAAATTGGAAAAGTCAAGTAGGAAAGAAAATAAGTGATGGAAAGACAAATCATACATGTTTTTATTAGGATAAAAGAATGGAGGATGATAAGGGAAAAAAACAAGTCAACTACACCTAGTCTTACTTTTCCTTTTTCCATAAATCTCAATAAAGCAGGTAACGTAGCAGAAAAAGAAGATATGCGCTAGGGAGGATCTGGAATAAAGCAGATATGCTAAATATGGATTTTAGGATATTTCCCAAGTGCTCCATGACTCAGTTTTATCAAGTTTGACTTCTATGGCATGTGGAAGACAACTTGCATAGAGTGGAATATTGGAAACTAGGAAAATAAGACAAAAATTGATTAATTAATGTATAAGGTAGGTAACTATGGGTTGATTATTCTAACAGGGGATGCCCACCTCGTCCATATACATGTCAAAAATTATTTGTATCTCACCCATTGATGGGAACCATATTAATAGAAAAACCAAAAGCCACCATGGCCCAGCCCAAGAAGCACCACCTCTCCCTAGAAAATCCTATGATGTCCATCGGCCATATGATGAGCTCTTGCCCTCACACATTAGGGGGAAATATGTTAACCCAAAAAATCCCACAATGAGCTCTACATGACCTACACCACCTAAAGACATCTACGTACGACCCTCATTTGACCCCATTTGAACCCCACACCCTCAATAAGGCTTAAAAATATGAAAAGGGGCTTAAAACCCCCTAAAAAGAGTCAAAATTGCTCTCATAGGGGCTAAAGCCTCCAAAAAAGGGCTAAAACCCCTCAAAGGAGATTAAAACCCCCAAAAGAGCTAAAGATTGAGTGAAAGGGGCTAAAATCCCAAAAAGGGGCTAAAGCCCCAACCAGGGGCTTAAAACCCTAAAAATCTTGAGAAAAAGTATAAATAGAGGGGTGGGGTCACTCTCAAATCACTTCTCATCTCCCTATTGTTATGCTTCCTGTATGAGTGACTTGTGACCTTTTGCATCTCAATTCATTCACCCTTCCTCTCCTCCATTCTTCCATTGAGCCACAGCTCCCCATCCATTGAGAGGTGCTCTCCCAAGCTAGGGCATGGTGTCCCTTTACAAACAGAGAAGGTATATTTGTCTTTTTATGTTTTTTCTTTGTTATATTGTAGTTTTTTGACATTATTTGTTTGCAGGTTTGTTATTTAACATTTCATTGCAGGTTTCCATTGATTGCTTGTAGGTCCTTGTTGTTCTTTAACAGTTTGATGCAGGGTTGTGGAGCTTAGGCCTAACCTTGTGTGCAGAGGAGTTTGGTTTTCATTTCGTTTTTTGTCTGTTTTTATTTCCATTCTCATAGGAACCCTACCCTTCCGTCCTATATATGGAAGGGAGCCATTCCTGTCTATAGCAAGGGAAAAATCCCTACTACAAATATAAATTGGAATAAGATGAACTTCTTACCTATTAGAACAGAATTTATAATCCAAATGTGGCAGACTTGAGGAGAATTGGTATGGATGGAATCCATTAAGCTCCATATTCTGGTCACCTAGGATATTAGAAAACCATTGCTACAGCCAAAAAGCAGTATTTTTGACAAGAATGGAAAAGGACATTGCTGAGTATATTTCTAAGTGCATGAAATGTCAACAAGTGAAGGTTGAGTATCAACTCCCAGCAGGGTTATTGCAATGGAAATGGGAAGTTATTTCCATATATTTTATTACAGGATTTCCAATGACTTGAAGACAACATGATTCCATCATGGTTGTGGTGGAAAAGTTGACAAAGGCATCACATATTATACCATTTAACTGCACATATAAGACTAATGCCATTGCAAAATATTGATGAACGATAATTTTAGATTGCATGGATTGCCTAAGGAAATAATATATGACAGGGATCCCAATTTTTCTTCTAAGTTTTGGATGGGTCTGTTCGCAGATTTGGGTACCAAGTTAAACTTCAGCACTTCCTACCATCCTTAGACTGATGGACCGATAGACAGAGTGAATCAGGTAACTGAAGACATGCTTCACATGTATGTGATGGAAAAACCATCTAGGTGGGGATATTATTTACGCTTGGTAGAATTTTCCAATAATAATGGATAGCAAGCATCATTGGGAATGAGTCCATATGAACCTCTGTATGGAAGAAGGTGTAGGACACCAGTGACTTGGGATAATCCAATGAACAGGATTGTTTTTGGTCCGAAATTCCTCGAGGAAATGGAGCAAGAGGTTGCAAAAATGAGGCAGAACCTAAAAGTAGCCCGAGATAGACAGAAAATCTATGTAGATAAGCACATAGTGCACAGATAATTCTGTGTTGGGGATCATGTTTACCTTAGAGTGAGGCCAAGGAAGATTTCCTTGAATCTTGGAAGTTGTGCCAAGTTGTCACCTAGATATTGTGGGCCTTCTGAAGTGCTTGAAATAATAGGGTTAGTTTCATATAGACTTGCATTGCCTACTAGAATTAGAGCTCATAATGTTTTTCATGTTTCTTTTCTTAAGAAATATGTACATGATCCTAACCATGCAATAAATTGGGATGTGATTCAAGTGGAACCTGAGGGAGAGTTCCACACCGAGCCATTATGCATCCTTGACAGGAAGGTCACAATGGTCTAGAATTGAGTCATTGGACATGTAAAGGTGCAGTGGAAGCACTATGGTCCGGATGAGGCTACGTGGGAGATGGAGGATTCCATGTGATTGGAACATCCAATTTTGTTCAAATTTGTAAAGAACTAAGGACAGTGCTAATGAAGGGGGAGGGGAATGTAACACCCCATTTTTGACCCCATGGTTATTAAATTGTACATGATGTATATATTGTATGTAAATCATGGCAAGGAGCTCAAGGCCAAGGCCATTCCATTGATTTGGTGTCGGTGATCAAGGTTGATGCTGATGGTTATAGTGCTAAGTCAGGAACATTACATTTTGAGATATCATGTAAATACACAAATTAATAAAATACCATAGCTAGCTATGCACTGCAACATAAGATATGGGGGCATGCTTTCATAAGGAATAGGGAGGGGAGTTAGTCGAACTCCTGAGCCAATAGGGTGAGAGAAGATTTCAATGGGGGAATCAATAAACCCTCAGCTAATTTTTTTCCTCTATCCTCAATCATTCAATTATTCCAGAAGAGTGGTTGAGGAAATTAATTCCTTGGGAAGAGAAAGGCATGGAATTCAGTTTCATGACTAAGCTTGCCTACAGCCTATAACCTGCAGTCTGGGAAGCCGCATTCTTGCTTCTGACACAAGTAAGCATGTGGATGTGTGCTAGTCTATATTTCCCTCAGTTATGAGAATTTTTTTTGTTGGTCTTCATGGATGGTTCATTCATTGACATGTTGCTCAGCATTATTCACTATCCCGATTCTAGGAAGTGGTTTTTCACTATGGTTCAGCATCTCGCAGATCCAGAGCGAGCTAGCAGAGTGTTGTTACATTTTTCTGCAAGTATTTTCCTTTGCCGAGATCCTGGTTGATGGGTTACAATGTTACCCTAAAATACAGAGTGGTATGAGACCCTATTTCTCTATTTTATAGAGTGAAGCCCTGTGTTGTTGTGTCTACCTGTCGTTTGTTGTGATGTGCACCCTAGTTTGGGTCTAAACTGTATGCAATAATTAGGAGTGGAAGAGATGTCGAATGGGATTGATAAACCTAGTGCAAAGAGGAACCTCATGACAAGATAAGAGTGGCTAGTGAATATTCTATGCACACCCTTAAGATGTAGAAATAATAGATCAATGCTATGTCCAATGATGCTAAGAAGAAGCACAGGAAATAGATCTTGCTACTAAGAATTCTCACAAGCATACACAGGAAAATAGAGAGAAAAAAAGAGACTGAATCACATGAATGAAGAGATGAATATTGGTATGTATCCTTCCATTGAATAATGATGAATCATAGTGTACATAAATAGTACATCCCTCATAGGAAAATCGAATTGTATGGAAACAACTCATAAATCTCAAAAAGGTTGACTTACCAAAATATAGCAAATAGGTGGCTAAAGCACTTACCAAATCTATCAAGGACCTCACAATTTGGAAAAATAATGAGTGAGTTGTCAAGGAGATGGGAAAAACATGCTAATCCTAGAAAATTGAGAAAAACTAATGGAGTATGGGTTGGAAACAAAAGCTCCCAATTTCCTAGTTGACTAGCTTTTATCTTATCCATAGAAAAGCAGGAAAAGCAGAAAAACAGAATAAAGCAGAATTTGTTGTAAAGTCCTGTATACTAATTCTGGACGGTCAAAAGGTGGTCAAGATAAACCCAGAATTGGAAATAAATCATTCCTAGGATATAGATGGCATGTATTGACTTTAAGGTGCAAGTGGATGCCAACTAATTAAGCTAGTGGGTGAATAATTAATCAAATAATGATTAATTATTTTATCCTAGGTTGTGAGTGGGTTTAATATATTCCAACACCCCCCTATAAGTATGACTTTATGATGGTATGACAAAAAATATAGATGCATATAGGGCCCAGCAACAAGGCTATGGTCACCCTTTAACAATTATAATGTCCAGAAAAGTGAGGAAAGAGGCAAAACCACATGGGGAAAATCCTCCCTCAAGAAAGGACAAGGCACAAATTTTTTGAAATAATATGAATTCAACACGTCCTTATCTTCACTTGAATGAGCTGAGTGAACTGCTTCTAGATGGAAGACTTGTTGAAGAAATCATGAACTCCATGAACATGTGTTGGAGTGTAGAACCTGCAAGAAGGAAGAGGAGAGACTCCTTGTATCTCATCATATGATGAAGTAGGAGCATTATCTGAATGATTATTTCTGCTGTCAAACTCTGATCTGCAAACATAATCTTAAATGGAAAAGAGATCTATGCATACTCCTTCCCAAAGAGTACAAAGGTTAAGACAATTTATTTCACACCCAATTCCTTGAATAGCTGCAAAATTGTGATGTGAATCACATGTCAATATTCCAATCTGCTATAGCACCTGTATAGATATTATATGAGGCTGATAAAACTCTGATATATCAGAAACATTAGCATATGGAACAGAAAATACAAAGGCTTCAGTGGCTCCATGAGGATATAGGGCTAGACTAGGAAAATTATGAACAACTGGGGAAAACTAATAGGTGTAAAAATATGAATGATGGATGGGCTTAAGTTCTGAACCATAAGTGTTTATAAAAGATCCAAACATGTTTAATATCAGTCCAAATATGAATAAGGACATGGATAACCAGCCAATTAAATATAGGAAAGACTTCAAACCATGTAAGATAAATATCACTGCATAAGAGACCAATGAGGAATCAACTAGTGATCTTGGGATTTGTATAGTCTTTGGATTATTCAAAGGTATGGTAGATGGTATGGATGGTGGTATTGTATGTGTCATGACATGCATATCATCCTGCAAAAAATCTTCTAAATCATATATACAAACTTGTGAGGAAGAGCTGCTCAAAGGTAAGTCAATATCTAGTGAAAAATCACAATTTTTGGGAGATGAATCTAGTAGACTGAGAGGAGGATAATCAAAGAAAGGTTCTGATATTTATGATTCTGATATATCAGAGAATAAATATATATCATATATATGAGAAAAGGGGAGAAATATGGCACTCAAAGCATAAGTTATATCACCTTGGAACTACGCAGTATGACATTGTTCTAAGGAATCATCAGGCTTCTCTAGTTCATCTGGAACTTCAATCTTGTGCTTCTCAAGAAGTTGAGACATGATGTCCATATTCTTCTTGAAACAATTATTCTCTTAATGAAAACCCTTGCTTCAACAAGAACACTTGGATGTGCTCCCTTTCTTCTTAACTTTCTTCATTAAATCTTCATATGAATCTTCATCTTCAATTTCTGACTTTGGCTTCTTCACAATTTGCTTCTCTTTTGATTTGAATTTATTGCTTCCTTGAACCAAGAGAGAAATATCCTTGCCCTTTGAAGAATTAAGGAAACCAATATGGATCAATTTATCTTGCTCCTTTTTTAGTGAATCAAGAAAATAATTTAAAGAAGGCATTTTCCACTTAGGAACAACAAGCCTAGTTGCATGAAAAGTAGACACAAAAACTGAGTAATCAGGACCCAATTTTGAAAGAATGGAAAGGATTAATTGATAATATTCTTTCTAAATCCCACATTGATTAAGAATTATAACAAGTGACTTGAACTTGGTGAAGAAACCCTCAAGAGATTCAAAATTGCTTGGACTCAGTCAGAATAACTCAATCTCCAATTGATGCGCTCTTAGCTCATCTTGAACTCCAAAGATAGAATCCAATTGATTCCATACTTGGTTTGGAGTGGTCAAACCATCTAGATGAAAGAGTAGATCAGGAGAAATAGAGAGGCAAATAAATCCATAGGCTTCATCCAACCTATTATGCCACTTAGCTTTCTCAATTACAGCATTGGGCTCATTCTCCAAAGCTAGTGTAACTCTGTATAATCCTCTACTGCGCAATAGAATGAAGATTTTGGCTTTCCATTCGGGGTAGTTGAAGGAAGTAATAATTATAGCTGATGAAAAATCCATATTTCTGAATTTATGTGCTCAAGAATAAAATCCATGCAACCTGCAAAACAAACTAGGAGAAAATCTCGTAAGCTAGACAAGCTCTTCTTTCGAGAGGGATAAGAGACTGGATGTGCTCCTCAAATTTGTATAACTTGATAAACCTTGCTGATATGATACCATGTACAAATAATAGATCAATTCTATGTGCAATGATACTAAGAAGAAGCACAGGAAATAGATCTTGCTACTAAGAATTCTCACAAGCATACACAGGAAAATAGAGAGAAGAAAAGAGACTGAATCACATGAATGAAGAG